>JAHRHJ020003511.1:0-153956 GCA_019776745.2 Taxus chinensis | reverse complement strand
TCATTTATTACCTCCATTTTTCCGCCTTTGGGGACTCATTATTTACCCCTACCTTTGGCCTTACCCATACCGTGACCCTAGATCTTTGACCTGGACCAGTACTATGGACCTTTGACCTCCATGTGTTCACTATACTTGCGGCACGGTTACCTTCTTGATTGACCCCTATGACCTTACCTAGCCTATTGCCGTGAAACTGTTTATCGACCCCACCTTCAGGGTGTGTGCGAGAACATATCTAACGTTCCCTGCCTACCCTACTTTGTGGTGCGTGACACTAACCCTTATCCGTATACCTTGGATACCAAGGTTCACTCACCTTGTTTGGATAAACTATCGACCTTATACGATTAGAGTTTTTGTTTTGCTCTTCAACTCGGTAGTGTGCTGCTTTATCTGTGCTGCGTTTGCTGTTGCTACCTTTGACCCGACCATACTAATTTCTCGATATACCTTCACTCCTTTTTCCCTTACCCACTGATGTCTTCACATTTAACCTTTTATCAAACCACTCATCGCTTCAACCTGTTCCTCGTCAGTTCTGATTTGAAGGGATCACTTGCACCATCAATGGGGCAACCACACCTGTTTTTGTGCGCACACTTACGAATACCAGCTACGCACAACGGGGTAACATGTAGACACTAAATTAGGTCCCTCCCCTTTGTCCCCGCCATATAAGCACCCTTTATTACATTTACCTGCATGACCCTCTTCACCCCCTATATTATTAATTAAATTAATGCATTATCTCACTATATTCATTATTAAATATTTAATTTTGAATCATATCTACACATATAGTTCACTTAGACACCTCCCCACCTAATTCACCCTAAGACCTATTCTTAACAAGCTCTGCATCACTAACTAAGACTTACACCAACCTAAAAATCCATGCCCATTCCTCCAACCACATTCCCGCATAATCTCAAGAGGCTACGAGTCTAATCCACGGGAGAACACACGAAAAAAAAGAATCAGGAAATTAGGAGGATCTCCCCCTAGTTTTTAGTAAACCCCCTAGGAAATCCCGCTTGACTGACGTCGGTTACCCCTAACTGTCGCCAGTTAAGCTGACCGTCCATCGTACTCCGTTTACCCCAAAACACCTTATTCTCAGGTTGGAACGTGGGAAGGTAGAACTTGGAAGTGAACTTGGAGCAGAAAGTTGTGTGTTGTAAATCATCACCCCCTGGATGCAAATCAAGTTCTAACGTTGATGTTGAGGGCTCCCAGTTGATGACACAACCATTGAAACCTCTCTCCAAGTGTGAGACTGCAAGATGAGAGAGAATCTCCATAGAGAGGCTGGTTTCCTCAAACTCTCTGATTAGATCATTAGTTGCCCAACTGCATATGTTCAGATCCTAATTTTATCCTAGATTACAAGGATACAGGGATAAGAAATGCAAATTG
The DNA here is from genome assembly GCA_019776745.2 of Taxus chinensis. Classification (NCBI taxonomy): domain Eukaryota; kingdom Viridiplantae; phylum Streptophyta; class Pinopsida; order Cupressales; family Taxaceae; genus Taxus; species Taxus chinensis. The sequence continues at coordinate 152,537 of JAHRHJ020003511.1, read as the reverse complement.
AAACTAAACTATGATGGTGATGCACCAAAGGAGTGGTGAACATTTTCTCATGCAAATAGACACCAATCAGAAATTGCACATAAAACATCATGCACAGTTTGATAACTGTAATCAAAGCGTTTGAAATGAAAAGAACAAACACAACGGACTAAAGCTTACAGAGCCTCATGTGATTTGTCAACATCAAATCCTTGCATCCCAACACCAAAGAGCAAAAAAAGCCTGTTACAATCCCTGGAAGGTCCTGATACTTCTAACTACACTGTTAGATGAAAACAAAGCTTGCTGTGGCACAAAGTGTTCAACCCACAACAATGCCCAAACTGGTTGTACAGTGCATAGTCGAGCCCGGAGGAGAAAACGAAAAAACGTGGGAGCCAGTGCCTCATTGACCAAAACTCATTAAACAACATGGAGTCCTCACAAACCCCATGCCCTGACATTTTGACCATACTGAGAAGCTGCAACCCATTTCGCATAAAATGGGTTGTTGAATGTAGGTTCATGTCCATGCCGCGTACCAGGCGTTTTTTGAATTTTCTCCCTCCCAACTGAACCAAAATTCAAAATTGCCCAACGAATCTTGTAAGAATTTCACAGCTTCCATTGATATACAGAACGTGAAAATTTCGAGCTCTGGCTCGAAAGTTATGTCCGTTTGAATATTTAGGGCAAAAACAGTCCGCAAACGGATCGTGGGAAAGAAATTTGAATTTACCTCTTTTTTGCATTTTAATTTTTTTTAAAATTTTCCCCACGCTCCGCCACTCCAGGGCCACATGGCAGTTCTGATTGGGCGCGGGCCCTCTTGAGCCTTTTTCTTTCGGTCGATTGACTTTTTTGTCGCCTTGGACCATGGCACTCTAGATTGCTGCGGGCTTTCAAGGGAAAATTGTCCACAAAACCTCCGCCAAGCAATAACTTGCAAATACGTGAGTTAGGGAGGAAAACTTTACTTTCCTGGAAAGTTGAGAAAGAGCTCTATCTACTGGTGTCATTTCCATAAGGTTTTTGAGTGCCTAAAAGTAAAATGTTTGACTGAGGCCCCCCCGCAAAAAACAAAAAATCAGAAGGAAAGAATAAAGGGGTTAGCCACCAAATGACAGGGGGCGCACTTTGATCAGTTGACGAAAAGAATCACATCTCGAGAGATACCTCTTCAGAGAGTCACTTTTCAACGAAAACTCACATCCAAGGAAGAGATTGAGCCACTCTTCTCCTGCAAACCATCCCACCACGATTCTGATCTATCCAAGCAAAGAGGAGTGTGCTGCCGCCCATTCACAACTGTTGTAGTTTTAGTTGTGAGTCAACTTGCAGCTTCAAAGCCCATGTTAGCACCTCCCTCCTTACACACAGACCTCATGAATGAAGATCCAGTAAGTATACGTCATCTTCTTTGGTTTAATTCCTTCATCATTATTTTTTCACCCATTGTTTATCTTGCTCCCTACCGCCTTCTCAACAAAACATTTCACTTCCATAGACCCAGTTAAAACCTGCCCAAAATCCGACTCCATTCACCAATACCTCTCCCCCGACAACCAAATCCTTTGTGTCATCACAAAAGGAGACCAAAACCCTATTTTATAACAGTTCCAGATCTCACCATACCGCACCAGTTATACCTAACCGCCGTCGTTCACCCCTGACCGACACGGTCTCCTGGGTTTTCCACACAGCCTTAAACAGAACGTACCCACCTAATTTTACCTCACCCTCATGCCCCCGGTGACCTACCCGAGAAAACCTTTATCAGACCGCAAAGACCCATAACCCACCATTTGACCCTTTGGATTCTATTCTAACTTAGCCTGTTAGATAGATCTTTTTTCTTTTGTGTTTTTAAGATGAGAAACCTAAATCATTCAAAATACCAAGGATTTAACTTTGTTTACACAACATATTTGTTTAAAATAATGGACTGACAGCCATCTAGAAGTACATACTTCTCGATCCTAGCGTACTCCTACGGCAGTTCCCTGCCCTATTGTTATAATTTCTTCTAGTGTCCTTGTTTTCATTTTAGGTAGTTCCTCTAGCCAAAAGAGCTCTCACGATCGCTGTGAGATTCGGGAGTCATACGTGCCACACTCCATCAACCGACATTTGAACCGTAATGCCTCCGCGCCCGTTACCGATTTGATTCTTCAAAATCAAAATCCTCCATGCCATCCAACACCAAAGAGGCAAAAAAAGCCTGTATAACAAGACCTGGAGGTTCGATAATCTCTAAAATCAATTGTTTTGAAAGGATAAAACAGAAGCATTTCTTCGTGCCAAAAAGTGTTCAACATCAAAATGAGCCAAATCTGGGTTTGTACAGTGCATAGGGTCGAAGCCCAGGACGACGAGAGGGAAGAGAAAACAACAGCTGGAAAAAACGTTCTCCCGCGGAGACGATAGTCATTCTCATTGCAAAAGCCATTTATTAAATATAAAACAAATGGAGGGTCCCACAAACCCATGCCCTGACATTTTTGGACCATAATGGAGAAGAATGAAACCCATTTCGATTAAAATTGGTGTTGAAATGTAAGTTCTGTCCATGGGCGACGTTACCACAGAAGGTTTTTTGATTTAATACTCGCCTCCAAAACTGAAACCAAAATCAAATTGACACGAAATTTGTAATAGATTTACAAGCTTTCCATTGGGGCATTAAGAGAACGTGAAAATTCGAGCTCTGGATCTCGAAAGTATGGCCCGGTTGAATATGTAGAGCAAAAACGGCACAAAAAGGATAGGTGGGAAAAAAAATTTGAATTTTTACCTCGTTTTTGCCTTAATTTTTTTAAAATTTTCCCGCCAGTCCGCCCCACTAAAGGATGCAACATGGCACGTTCTGATGGGCGCGGCCTTTGACCATTTTTCTTATACGCGGTCGTGACGGCTTTTTGTCGCTATGGAAAAATAGGCAACTCCTGCATTGGCTGCGGGCCTCTGCAAGGACATTCCACAAAACTCGCCAAGCCATAACTTTGAAAAAATACGTGGAGTTAGGAGGAAATTCTTACCCTTTCTGGAAAGTGAGAAAGGAAAGAGGCTCTATCTATAGGTGTACATTGTCGACGGTTTTGAGTGCCTAAAAAGTAAAAAATTATGATGAGGCACAATAGAAGGAAAGAATGAAAGGGAAGTAGCCACCAATGAGCAAGGGGCACATTTGGCACTAAAGCAAGTTTACGAGAAAAGACACATTCAGAGAGGATACCGGATCTTACAGAGCAGTCAATTTCAACGAAAACTCACATCCAGCGAGGAAGGAGATGAGCATTTTCTCCTGCACATACCATCCCAACCACGATCTGATTATACCAAGCAAAGAGGCGTGTGCAGGCCGCCCATGCCAAAAGTACTTTGTTAGTTGGTCGATCACTTGCAGCCTGCAAACCATGATAGCCAACCTCCATCACTTCACACACAGACCTTCATGAATGAAATCCACAGTAAGGTATAACTCATACTCTTTGTTTTATTCCATTTCATCTGATTTGTCACCCATGTTTATCTTGCTCTCCTATCGACCTTCTCCAACATTTCACTTCCATAAGACCCATTATAACACTCACCAAAAGACCTACTCCGTCACCCGAAATACCTCGTCCGACCAACCCCAAAAATCCTTTGTGTAATCACAAAAGAGACCAAAACCCTATTTATAACATTTCCAGATCTCACAATAACGGCACAGTTATACCTAACCGCGTCGGCACCCCTGACAGACACAGGTTCTCTGTGTTTTCCCACACAGCCTAAACAGAGACGTCGTACCCACCTGAATTTTACCTCACCCTCATTCACCGGTGACCTACCCGAGGACCTTATCAGACCTTGCCAAGACAAACCAACCATTTGGAGCCTGTGGATTTATTTCTACTTAGACTAGTGAGATTAGATCTTTTTTCGTAATTGTGTTTTTTTTTAAGTGAGAACTAAATCTTTCAAAAAGTAACACAAAGGATTTACTTTGTTTACAACATTAATTGTTAAAATTAATGGACTGAAGCCATTGGAAGCTATCATTTCTTCTAGAATCTAGCTTACGCTAGGCAGTTCCCTGCCCATCTTGTTTAATTTTTATAGTGGTTCTTGTTTTCATTATAGGTCAGTTACCTCCTAGCCAAAAAAGGAAGCTATCACGATTCAGCTGGTGGGAATTCGGAAGTAATAGTGCGCAACATCCATACCGACATTTGAAACAGGTATTCCTCCTACGCCAGCTTTACCCTATTGTGTCAACCTCCAAAGAAACAATCTAAGAAAAATGTTGAAAAAGCGTTCAACTGAAATAATGAAATAAACCGGAACAATAAAACCTTTGTAAATGACCCAAAATGATATATGCTCACAGATACATCTGAATCCAAGAATTCATGAGCCTCAGATGACTCGAAACCACATTGGTAGGTGTTGTCACACCTCCAAGTTTATACATGCTCCTAAATGAGACCTGTAGAATAGTGAACCACCTACAGTATCCTGCACATGCAATTGCTGTGAGTGCCACAAAAAACCATCAAACATGCTAAACATCTGTCCAACATGCTCCCCAACATCAGAAGATCATACTGCCAAGCTCACATTTCTAGGCCACCTTATGGGCTTGTTAGGAGCAAGCTATCATCATGAATCCAATGTATAAGCTCAAACACATTTAACAGTATGTTAGATCAAGTACATTCATCATAACATCATAATGCAACATTCACTTTTTGTTAATGTGGTTTTCACAATGACAACACCGATTGTGAGGAAATATTGATTTTAGGGTTTATTGTGGTTTTATATGTTTTGGTATTTAGCTTATATGATTATGTCAGAGGTGTGTTTCTAGTAATCTACACGTTATCATCCAAGAGGTTCTTGTTGATGATACCGTCGATGATGTAGTAAAAAAAATTCCTTATTTCTTCCTGGTGATATGATTTCTAAGGATTAAACCACATATGTTGTTGTTGTGCATCTATTAGGTGGTGGATGTAGTAGTCTAACTCGAGAAATTTACTCGTAATGGAACCAAGGCACCACTATACTGAATGTTGTTATTGTTTGGAGGTTTTAACAATTCTTTTGTTTTGTTTTTGAAATTTGTTGATTTTTGAAAAAGATATGCACAATATAAAAAATTGACTTATGTATGGTTATTGATATAGTACGTTTTTATTTATTTTTATTTTCCTGTTACAAGAAATTACTCCAAAAAAGAAATAAATATAAAATAAAAGCTTTGAAAAAATATAAATTTCTAAATTAAAAAAGGAAAACTTATTTTGATGATGGCCACGAATAATCACAACCAAAGTATGTTGAGTAGTTTTGGAGTTCTCTCTTTGTGATTCCAGAAAACAAACTTGTGGCATAAAAAATACGATGCATGATTTGTTAGCTTATTTAGGGCCCACTGATGGAAAAGAAGACAGTGCAAGTGCAAACAAAAAACTTAATAGGCCCTTATGAATTCTGAATAACCAAATACTATTAGGCAATTGTCGAAACAATAAACTATTGCTGGAAACTATCACAAAAATGACAACTACATTGTTGGAGTTGCCCTGGAAATATAGACTCCTTCAGTTGGCAACATAGTGCTTACGAATATAAGATGTCAATACCAAAGGATATTTGGTGAGAGTTTTCACACAATAATATTCATTATAATTATCAAAAAAGAGTTACATTTTATATGTCATTATTTTTCTTTACAACATAGGAATCGGTGTGGTCACTTGCAAGACAACAATTTTAAACAATCTCTCTCATGTCTTATCTACTCACATAATCCTTCTAAAAGTGAGTATTGCAAGCCTGTACTCCAATGCACTCATATTATTCATAAATGAGTTGTTTTTATCGACATATAATTATTAATACTCCATCACAATGTGGGATAAACATGTGATTTTTTCCTAACGAATAAAGGGAACCTCTTTCCACAGAGAACTAATTCAGGAACTGTTTTTCCAAATACAGTGTAGGAGATAAATTGCTTCCAAACAAAGCGAGGGGATAAATACTCCACAAGCTTTAGCTTGTTAGACAGAAACAGTTTTGGTGTGAATGTGTCGGATTCCATGTTTCAAATGTGGTTTGTCAACTAGTGGAAGACTAGGTAGTGTAAGAGAAGGATACTGAAAACATCAACTACAAATTAAGGTTTCCATTCGTTCTTAAAGGAAACGAAATTTACATTGTTAATTGGTAATATGGGAAAGTGATCGCCTTCATTTGAAAATGATCAGCGTAATAAAAAATTCTAAGTATGATATCAAGATTTACGGGATAATTTGTCAACACCAACACATCAACAAACAATTTTTCAGTATGGGTTGGTCATTTTCAATAAAAAACCACCCTTTCCCATTAGAAGCACGCCCTATCGGTGTAATTAGAAACTCATGGAGCCGGAGGTTGGGGCAAATGCCCTTCTTTGGCAATTATTGGATGAAGAAGTTATTAGGAAGATAAAGTGTTTGTTTAATTTAGTACTTGTAGATAAGTTTGGTTTGGCGGTGGCCTCTCGTGAGTTCCACGTGTAGCATGCAATCCCTTTAGAGTAGGTATCTATTTGTGAGGGAGGGGGCCGACATAGGTACTTAGTAGGGAGTCTTAATTGTGTTTTGATAATCATTTTTGTTAAGTACCTATCAAAGGCAGTGGCAGTGGGCAGTGGCAGCCGCCTCGCTTTCACGGATGTGCATGCTCTTTTATATGATGACCTCTTACTCATACGCGACGCGGCGGACCGCGGCCTGCACTCCTCTTCTGCGAATCTGAATTGCGATGCGTAATCTGTCACGGGTTATGAATGAGACATCGGGACAGTACCTACGTACCACTTGTGGGCTTGCACACGATACATTTAGCCAATGTCACATTTTCCGATGGGAAGTATGATGCACTGCCTAGTAAATTACCATGCTCCCCTATTTTCTGTGGAATAACAGCATACGGGCATCCCTCCTTTTGCCTGCCGGTCTTTTTCAAAAGAAGCAAAATTATCACCCACCCCAGTCCCCCGTCCCCGTTACCGGGCCTGGAAATATGTTTGGGCATTGGGTTTTAAAATATTTATATAAGCCTGCCCTAAGTTTACCGACATGCTCCGTAACCTTGTTTTTATGGAATACATTCATTCTTACCATTTGGTATGTTAATGAAGTTTAGCTTGGAACATTTGGGTGTTACAATTAACTCTCTTTCTCTATTTCTAGACTGACAATGATAGTCTACACTATCCACATCATCATTGTCTTAAATTAATAAAAATTAGATTAGTGCGATCAAGATTTTTGGTTCAATTGGGATATATTTGTAAAATTAAGTAGTGGTAAAACTTTCTATTTGTGAGAGAAAGTTACCCCAAAAAATTAGTATGAATATAAGACTTTGACTAAAATTTTTTAAACACTTATTTTAGTGCCACATTAAATGTAGAATTTGGTTCTAAAAATTGTCAAATTTGATTTCTGCTGTTATTCATTTGTTTTGTGGCTTCGAAAACCCTGCTTTGGCTTTTTTGTAATTGCTTGTGGTCAAGTCACTAGCAAACTCTCGCCTTCATTAGAACCCTAATATCACATAATTCCCCTTTCAAAACCATCAAAACAAGAGATTTAATAAGGACTTGTTCTCTCCATTATTATCAACCCTATGGTTTTAGAACACTTGGCAAACACCACACAATATAATCTACTTCAACAAGAAGCTCAATGTAATCATACAATTCCTCTAATTACTGCAACAATTGATGTTATATTTCTTCCTTACATGCTTGAAATCTCCCTTTTCACACAAGAATGCTTTTGGCATAAATAGATTTCCTTATATAGCTTTCAATAAGTGTCGAGTGTGTGGTGATCATGATTATCATAATGTGTATCGTGCACTTTGTATTTAAGCAACTCTTGAATTCAAATTAATGACCCTATCATACTAATGTGAACACATAACAAGCATGAAAAAAAAATGACCAAAAACCTTGGGGGGCGCATAGCAAGGTTAGAACGGCCCACAAAAGTTCCACAACCATAATGTTTTGGCAAATATGAAATGTATTGGCTATTGTTATGGAAAACTCTCAAACAAAATTAAACACAAGGAGAAGAAAAACCATGAGGATAGAGAAAAAAATAAGGACATGGGCAGAAAAAAGAGTAGACAAAAAAGTAAGATAAACAACAAGGAAAAATAGAAGAGGGGACATGTCAAAATGATAATAAAACAAGGGACATGCAACAACAGAGTCTATTATGGACCAATACTTAATGAACGACACAAACAACACGGCACCATAAAAATAACTAGTCGCTGTACAAAAAGTGGCCCTACAAAAATAAATTCCACAATTACTGTGTGTGAGTGCATACATATTAAGTAAATAATCAACTTGATGCAGAGAAGTTGCCTCAAATAGATATTTAGGTCAAGTTTACAGGAAACAAGACCTAAATACCAAAAAATTAGTGACATGATATAAACAAGATAACCATTCAAAGGAGAAATCAAAGTTATGAACCAAGCCTAAATACGATGACAATCTTGACTTGGGTAGCAAGATCAAAAAGGCTACCAATGATATAAAAACATCTCCACATACTTTGGACATTTAACAACTCAGCCATAAACATGGATGAGTGTAAACAGACACTAAATTGGTGAATATATATCAATTAGCAACACAAGGGTAGTCACTCTTCTTCTGATCAACAAAGTGTCAAAAGAAAGTGAAGGAAGTAGATCAATTGGTGTTGAAAAATGTTGGCCTCACTTCAGCAGAGTTTTTCCTCACCTTAGGGCAAGTGAAAAACTAAGAAAAAAGTAGATGGCCACAAATGGATCAACAAGATGTTGCAAATGGGGAAGTTTGTGGAAATTGTGCAGCACCTAAATATGAAAGATGGAGAGGCCAAGAAAATACATCAGCCACGTTGGTGTCATGAATAGAGAATGCATTCATAACAACTCCTTCACCACCCCTTGCAAAGCCCCATATCGATGCAATATTACCCCCTTCAAGACTAAGTGAACCGCAAAGTATACATGTCTCAATCGTGTACTCTCATTGGGGTCATCATCACCGAAATACGTCAAAAGCTAAATATCCACATGTGTAAAAATAGTCAAGTCGGTTTATGTCTAAGACCAACTTCCATAAAAAAACCACCAGGTACACATGCATGTGCATGTGCACTACTTAGTGGGACCCGTTCCTAGTCAGCCATCACATCATTATTGTAGCTTATTTTTTATAACAAACTGTTTATGAAATCCTTGTTTTAAGGGGCATGTGGCAGGTACCCTTAGGTGGGTTGATGGGAACCAAGTGTTTTAAAATGTGCAGTGTTGCTTTTTTGAGTCCTTTTAAACTTAATTTTTTTAGTCATTTTCAATTTGGAAACATGTAAAAGCACATGTAGTTAGTAAAAACTAAGTCCTGAAACTCCTTGCACCATGTGACAGCAAATGGCATGAGGTTGGGATCGTGCAGTTTGATGTATTGGTAGCTTCTTGTGGGGAGAATTGCCCTCACCCTGCATTTAAAAGCCATCATTAAGAGTTGAGCTTTTGAGCCTCAAGATCTTCCAAGGTATGCTCTAGAGCAAAAGCATGAATAAGCTCCGACAATGTTATTGCTGACTAGTTCAAGAAATGATCTTTGCCAGTTAATTTTTCATATAAAAATATTGATAAATGTTCACTCGCTTAATCCAATGCAAATGCAAGATGGAATCATTCAGGAATTAAGCCAAAATGTTAGAAAATCCATACTAAATTTTCAGTTGACTCGGCCAGAGCACCCTAAGGTCCGAAAAGAAGAGCATACACAAAATTTATCCCAACTAGATAAAAATCTAATTATAACGTCAAATCCAGAATTTTGACCAACGAAAAATGATATACTGTAGGGGAGAGGGGCCAGTAGGTGAACAAGGTCCTTATAGTTGATAATGACTATTGAAATTTCACACATTAATCCAAATAGTTGTCATAGTACTATGTAGATAGTAAAATTATTTTTGATTCTCAAGATCACCATTATGTAGCAGTAGCCAATCACATACATGACAGCTGTAAGGTCCTAAATCAAGCAATGCATGGAAATACAACATTCATCAAAAGATTAGTCAATGTTCAAGCAATTTCACCTATATTACAAGTAAAAGGTTTCCATGTATGGTTATGTAAGCATTTTTACTGAATATTATGTTTAAATCACTTCAAAATATGGTTTTCCCTCCAATTGAAAATTCCAACACAAAAAATATAAGTTAACATAAGTTCTAGGAGGAACATATTATGGCCTGAAGAAGATGGGTCACACATCCTCATATGCTCACGGGTATGCAATTAATTTTGTGGACCCCTTAACTTAGGGTGTACCACTACTAAGCCCCTCTCCCCTATACATATGTAAGTTATTTGGGCAAATTTTTCGGAGCACCTGCGCGTTCAAGTTTGACAAGGCATCACAGTAATGCCGGACTGGTCCTCGAAGAGCCCATCCCTGTCACGTCAATTATTTTTAATCCCTCAAAAACTTAACATTTCTACGAAGAAATCTGCTACAAACTAACTTTTAGAATGTATGTAAAATTAAGCTCTAAAAATGACACCCTGATGAAATGTTCGAAATTTTCTGACCAAGGTTCAATGTCAACAGAAAAATACCACCCTCATATGTAAATAGAGGGAATCAACACTATCAAACACTTACCTACGATGCTCAAGAATTTAATATTTTCATGAAATTCGACAAAACTAACATGTGGAATGTTGACATAGTATGCTCTAAATATGAAAACATGTAGAGATTTTGTAAATTGTTCCCATAAATTTCAATTACTCTGAGTAACACTTCACCTCCTTTATACTGACAATGGTGATAGAATAGGGCGGAGGCTATGAAATAGATCAACAATGCACGAGGCCTAATAAAAGACAAGTTATGTCACCCATATGATGCAACGTGGGCAGGTGGGCCTAGGACACCATAAAAGGAAACTTAACTACAAAAACTTGAAATTCAACGTGCACGTGGACAATGGAGTATGTCCTGGAATGGGTGTAGCCATATGTATGCAATGAAATAGTTAGCAATGTAAAGGGAAGTTAAAACTAACACCTCAGTAGCTTCAATACAATGCTAAGCTAAAACCTATGCATCATCATGCTAAGAGCTTAAACAAAGCTAACCTATCAACATTTCTACATTAAACTTGAAATGAACATTTCAAGCTAATATACTAAATAAACTAACTTCTATCTCTTATTGAATGCTAAAAATAAGATGAGATTGAACCTAGGTAGACCTCTAGCAATCAAAGAGTTGGTTATGTGCTTGAAATCCCAAGGTTTCTAAGAATGGAGTCCTTGTCAAATCATGGCTACAAGACCACTTGACATATCTCCATATGAATTCAAAAAAATTGGGTGGATGAATGTAAGAAATGGAGAAGGATAACTCTTCTAATGGAAGAATTCTCAAAGATGATAAAATGGATATAGTGTATGCTCTATTCTCATTTCGGAGTGAAGGTGTAAATACAAAGGTAGGAGGAAGTATCCTTATATAGCACAATGGATAGAAGAATCTCTACATCCCTCTTCATGTGGGATAAATGGAGAGTTTAGGTTAGTTGTACATAAGGAAGGTTTAGAAAAGGTTGAGTCAACCTTAGGAGAGTTTAGTTTGTCCTTTAGTGACCCATGGGGTTTGAGGGGCTCTATTAATTAACCAAAGTGATTAATTAATAGGTGTGCAAGGTTATAGAGAAGCTTTTTGAGGAATACTTAGCATGATTTTGAATATGGGAAGAATTTAATAAAATAAATGATGATTTATTGATATAATGGAGGAGGAAGCTAATTAATTTATAATATTTAATTAGTCTAGATAGAAAGGGGGATTAATTAACGGAAGGTCATTAATTGGTGTATTTGTTGGATAGAAGGGTTAATTAACTAACATAATGTAGCTAATTAATGGTGGTAGAAGAGGAAGTGTGCCATATTGACGATATGTCATCAATTTGTGGGAAAGATGATAATTAGCACAATGTAAGTCTTTAAATTTTGTGAAAACAATTGATCTAGGATGTTTAAAAGACATCAAACTATTTTAGAAACATGTTCAATATTTTTCATTCAAACAACAACATATTATAAGTACAACATAAAAGGAATTTTGTAGTAATTAACAAATCTTTCAATCCTTCCAATAAGAAGAAATTTTAACATCCACGAGGCTAGTCACACTTATGTTTGAGTAGTAACAAATTTAAAAAACAAGTTACAAATTTCACTTCAATCCCAAACTACTATACCTTTTTTTGTTATATCAGTTCAATCCTCCAACCAGGTGGAAGTTCATCACAAGATTAACACTGGAGATACTAGTGGAAACTAAACTCAATATGTCTTTCTTTAGCTTGTTAAATGATAGTGACTCTTTAGCTCAAAATATTATATTCTTTACATTGTTAAGCTCAAACTAGGTTGATTTAATTTGTTAAATCCTAGTGACCACTAAATCCAAATAATATATACTTTCTTTTGTTGAAACCTAGAGACCATGAAGATCCAAATATTATGTTGTGTCATAAGCTAGCAGATGCTAAGTTCAAAATATCATTCAGTAACTTGTTAAATGAAAGTGACCACTAAGCTCTCGAAATAATATAAACAACCAACTGTGGACTGTACCTGGAACAAAACAATCTTGATTCAAGTTAATATATATACCCACACCAGTCTGAAGTCACGTAAGGGTTCAATATAAGAAGAAATTTTAACATCCACGAGGCTAGTTAAAATATTAATATTGGGCCTATATTTATGCTTTTCCAAACAGGTGGAAGTTCATCACAAGATTAATACTGGGCCTACATTTATGCTTTTCCATGTCAACATGAAAAATCATATTATTCTTGTCATGTACCTATATTATACTTGTAATTGTACCTGTAAGAGAACACAAACCCAATAAGTCATATTATTCTTGTCATGTACCTGTAATTGTATCTACATTTAAGTTTATCTTGGTCTAAACTACACACACTTCTCTGTGTTGGAAATTTAGACCTCAGGATAGAGAGGACTCATGGGGATGAATTTTTTTCGAAACAACATTGTCCCCATCTCATTCCATTCAAACAAGTGTTTTGTGAAATCACCTCACCAAATCTCACAAACAAATTCCCATCAGAAGTGTTGCTTGTGCTCCCTGTAACATCTTTGTGCTTACCCTCTTCATTTCCATGTGTAGTATGAACAACCTTGGAGAACCTAAATGTAACAAATAGATGTGTCAATAAAGAAATTCTAATAAGATATTGCTTTCTGATTTTTTGTCTGATAATCTATACAATATGAAATCATGTCTAGCAATGTTAGTTATTTCACCTTGCTCCATTTTGTTTGCAGATTCTTCCTTTATAATATATATTTAACTAAATACATCTAATATCACTAACATTCAAACCTTCAACCTCCACTAAATGTAGTAATTGCAAGAACATTAACTAATTAATGTTGTGGTTTCCTAAACATTAACTAAGATTAAAATAAAATTTGTTAGGTTATGTTGAGGCATAACCTCTTTTGGTGGCGGCAAGAGGATACAACATTTGTGATTTTTTTGGGCATTTATGACATTCATAGATTGCATTCATGTGATGGATGGGATCAATTAATGACTATTACTAATTAGGAAATATTTCAATTAGAAATCTTGGAGACACGTGTTGAATATTGGAATGAAGGTGCTCGACATCTCTATTTAAGCATCATCTATATCATGCCTTTGGAATCACTGTCATAATAGCCCTGTTCACTATGGGTGGCACCATCAAATGCATTGAGCCTTATTCCTATGAAGAGGTCAAGGCCAACCCGGTAGTATGGAATATTTTTCATGATGGTGGTGTTACATCATTTATGGAAAGACTGTCTGGTCACTCTGTCTGAGTGACCAACAGTGTGTTGGAAACCTGGAAGAAAGGAAGAGTCAAAGTGGGAAAGACTAAATTTCTTATTTCAACAGAGTCCATTTTGGCTACGATGGGGCTCCCTGTGGAGGGAGACATTTATTTTAAATGCTCACTTCAGGAGGAGATGGATGAGTTCCTGTGTCCTGGTGAAAATATGAGAATGTATCACTCGGGCTATGAATGGGACTCACTTCCACAACCTTGGGATAGGGTTGCTGAGAAATTGAGGAGGTACTTCATGCTGGAGTGATGCTACAAATTGATCTATGGACCTCATATTTTTATTCTTGTGCACATCTTCACATGATCAAAGGTAAAATTTGTAGCTTTTCTATTTCAATCACTTGAGAAGTCCCTTAAACTGGCTAGAGAAGAGGAAGGTCCTTTCCTCCACCAAGGCCTTTTGTATTTTCTCTTTAAAATGGAAGCTTCCCAAAAATAAATCTCACGCTTCCCCTCTAAGCCAGGAAAGTAACATCATGTCCCCCCTCCTCCTCCACAACCAGCTCCCTCTTTCCATCATCATCATCACTACCTTCATCTCCCTTCCGACTCTGATTCAGACATCATGATCATTAGCCAGAGTGGTCTGGTGGTCTCCCCTTGTTCTTTCGATATTGTCTCTCCCTCATCTTCTCTGGTGGATCTTAACCCTTTGGACCCCTCAGAGAACTCTCCTAAGGTCTCTGAGCCACTTTTGGACCTAACATCTACTTCCTCTCCACCACTTCGTGATGCTTCTCTGGCTTCTCCTCTCATCTCCCTAGACATTGTAATGGCTACAACCGACTCAACTCACCTGATCATGGAAGTATGTGCAGGCTTCCCCCCTCCTTTTTGCATGGAAGTTAGCATGGAATCAAAAATTCCTGATGTGTTGTGGGATCTCTCCTTGGTTTACCCTGTTTCTCCTCTATCAGAGAAAATGGGCTCCCCCACTGCAGCTTCAGAACACCATGAGAATTTAGAGAAGATCTCACCTGACCCACACGAGGCCATTGAAGATTATGTTACACTCAGTATCTGCTATCAAGGAATGGAAAAGTCACATGGACATGACCTGGATGAAAATCAACAAAGACTTCCTAGAACACATTAAGTTAGTGGACGTGTTGGTTGAAGGAAGCCCTACTGTTGATGCTAAGGATGAAGCAACTACTCTCATGAATATCCATAAAATGTAATTTGGCTTTTTTGGTTTGGGACTTTTTGGTTTTTTTTTTTTTTTTGCTACATACGAGATTGTTCTCTTCTTGTTTCATTGTAATATCTGGCCATGAGGGATTTTTTGTACAAGTATGTGGGTCATTTCGAAAAAACCCACTTTTACTCTAATTCCAAATAGTTTTATGTTTTGGCATATCGTAGCCATGACTAAGCTCCTAATATCTTAAATTTTTTTACTTACATCCTTAAGATCATTGTGCTCCAAATATTATGTCTTGGTATAACTTAGTGGCTTCTCAGATCATGATATCCTACTTTATTTTGATAAAACCTGGTGACCACTAGGCTCCAAAAATTTATGGTGTGGCATAGTGTACCATTGCCTAATATCAAAATATAATTCTCTTACTAGTTAGGTGCTAGCAAAACTAAGCTCGGAATAATATTATATGTGGGAGCACCAGAAAAGTTATAAATATCTTCCTCTAATTTTTTAAATGTTGTAAAATATCTTAATTATGAATTATTAAACCCTAGTGAATGAAATCTCCAAATAACATGTTGTGGCATAACCTAGCGGCCGCGTAGCTCAAAATATCTTTCTTTTGTTTGTTAAATGCTACTGTCTTTTGAGCTCAAAATAACATATTGTTTAAGTACCTAGTGGCCGCTAAGCTCAAACTATGTTGATTCAAATTTGTTAAATCCTAGTGACCACTAAGATCCAAATATTATGTTTTGGTAACCCACAGGAAGCTAAGCTAATAATATCTTATTTCTTTTGTTTAAACCTAGTGAGCGCTAAGCTCCAAATATTATGTTGTGTCATAAGCTAGCAGATGCTAAGCTCAAAATATCATTCAGTAACTTGTTAAATGATAGCAACCACTAAGCTCAAAATAATATATTATGGAAGTACCTAGTCTCCACTTAGTTCAAAAGATTTTAATTTAATTTGTTTAATCCTATCGACCGTAAGCTCCATATATTATGTCATTGTTTAAACTAGCACAAACTAAGTTCAAAATATCTTCCTGTAATTTGTTAACTGTTGTAAAATATCGTAACTATGAATTATTGAACCCTAGCAAATACAATCTCCAAATAATATGTTGTGGCATAAGCTAGTGGCTGCTAAGCTCAAAATATCTTAAACCACCAGGTAGTCTCCAAATATTATGTGGTGGCATAACCTAGCGGGGTGCTAAGCTTGAAATATCTTAATTCCAAATCTTAAAATTCATACAAAAAATTCACCTAATTTATACCGGTCTTGATTGTTATAAAGATCTCCAAAGTTAATGTCGTTGATAAACTTAGAGGTCACTAAGCTCAAAACAATGTAATTTAATTTGTTAAAACCTAGCGACTTCTAAGTTTACAATATAATTTGTTAGGTTATGTTTTAGCATAACCTAGAGGACATTGGAACTCAAAATGTCTTTCTTTTATTTGTTAAATACTAGTGACTTTTTAACTCGAAATATTATATTATTAAGTACCTAACAGCCGCTAAGATCAATCTATTTTAATTCAAATTTGCTAATCCCAGTGACCATTAAGATCCAAATATTATGTTTTGGCATAACCCACTGGACACTAAGATATAATATCTTATTTCTTTTTTTAAACCTAGTGAGCGTTAAGCTCCAAATATTATGTTGTGTCATAAGCTAGTGGACGCTAAGCTCAAAATATCATTCAGTAACTTGTTAAATGATAGCAACCACTAAGCTCAAAATAATATATTATGGAAGTACCTAGTCTCCATTAGTTCAAAATATGTTAATTTAATTTGTTTAATCCTATCGACCATAAGCTCCATATATTATGTTATTGTTTAAACTAGCGTCAGCCAAGTTCAAAATATCTTCCTGTAATTTGTTAACTGTTGTAAAATATCGTAACTATGAATTATTGAACCCTTGCAAATACAACCTCCAAATAATATGTTGTGGCATAAGCTAGCAGCTAAAGCTCAAAATATCTTAAACCACCACTGGTAGTCTCCAAATATTATGTGGTGGCATAACCTAACGGGTGCTAAGCTCAAAATATCTTAATTCCAAATCTTAAATTCATACAAAAAATTCAACTAATTTATACTGGTCTTGATTGCTATAAAGATCTCCAAAGTTAATGTCCTTGATAAACTTAGAGGTCACTAAGCTCAAAACAACATAATTTAATTTGTTAAAACCTAGTGAATTCTAAGTTTACAATATAATTTGTTAGGTTATGTTTAAGCATAACCTAGAGGACATTGGACTCAAAATGTCTTTCTTTTGTTTGTTAAATACTAGTGACTTTTTAGCTCAAAATATTATATTATTAAGTACCTAGTGGCCACTAAGCTCAGTCTATGTTGAATCAAATTTTCTAAATCCCAGTGACCATTAAGATCCAAATATTATGTTTTGGTGTAACCTAACACTAAGCTTATAATTTCTTACTTTCTTTTGTTGAAACCTAGAGACTGCTAAGATCTAAATATTATGTTGTGGCATAACCTAGTGGCCACTAAGTTCAAAATATCTTAATTTAATTTATTAAATCCTAACCACCGATAGGCTACAAATATTGTGTGGTGGCATAACCTAGCAGGTGCTAGGCTCAAAATATCTTAATTTAAAATCTTAAAATCATACAATAAAGTTGACTAATTTATACAGATCTTGATTGTTATACAGTTCTCCAAAGTTAATGTGGTTGATTAACTCAGAGGTCGATAAGCTCAAAACAACTTACTTTAATTTGTCAAAATGTAGCGACTTATAAGATTTTAATAAAAATTGTTAGGTTATTATGAGGCATAACCTTTTTTGGCAGTGACAAGAGGATATGGCATGTGTGGCTTTAATGGGAATTTATGACATCGATAGATTACATTCATGTGATATACCATATCGATTAATGGTTATACACATGTGAGATGTAAGATGGCATCAAGAATTTAAGATTTTTAATGGGAAGCATGATATTTATGATTAGGATATCCAATCGATGATCTTTGATACCCTCACACTTGCCTCCATTCATGTGTTGCACGTTGGTGGCTTTATATCTTCGGGTTGGCTGGACATTTCACTACCCCTTTCCTCTCTTTTTTGGTCATTGTGCTTTGTGTCTCTCTATGATGGTGACAGGGGTGCTGGTGGTTTCTTGGGTAGCATGGAGTGTGGTCCTAGTAGGAAGAGGCAGAGAGCTATGATAGGAAAGGATGTTGGGGAATCATTTACTTCTTGGATGGATGGGAAAATATGGAACATAACTATGTGGAATTGGCTCGAGAAGGTCTGGTCGGTCATGGAGCATTTCAAGAAGAAGAGGATGCTGATATTTTTAAGAGCATGTGCAAGTTGATCCTTGACCTGAACCAGTCAAAAGGTTAGAGGAACGTTTTTTACATGGCGCAATGGTTGAGTGCAAAAACATATTGTCCAACTCTTTGGGGAAGTTTATCTTGCATAAGGAGCATGAGAAGTTGGAAGAGCATCTAGTCAGCCTTCAGTATCATGTCCATGCCTTGACATGGGGGATGCAGGTGATTGCACATGCTCTAGAGGTGGTTGTGGGAAATCAGGGTATAGAACTCCCTGTTGGTACTAAAGTGAAAATGTTGAAATGTTGTGTGGATTCATCCTCCTCCTCTGATCAGAGTAAAGGGGAATCGAATGTCGAGATCATTGGTGAGGTGAAGCTGAGAGGTAAAAAGGCCTAATATTTCCTAGATGCATTTGTCTTTAGTTTTTAATTAAGGGTCAGAATGAATGTCTGTATAGCAAAGTGTATAGATATAGGAAGTATTTTTGGGTGAAGTAAAGCTGATTACAACTCTTCCCCATTCATTTTGGCATATATTTAGTATGATAAGTTTCTTGTAATCATCATGGGAGTCCACTGCTGGAAGACTTATCATGGAATGGTTCCTCATGTACTATTTTTTGAAGACTTATCATCAAAATATCTTAGTTTAAAATCTTAAAATCATAGAATGAATTCAACTAATTTATATATATCTTGTTTGGGATACATATCTTGTTTGTGATACATAACCTAGCAGAAACTAAACTCAAGCTAGCAGATGCTAAGTTCAAAATATCATTCAGTAACTTGATATACTAGTTGAAACTAAACTCAATATGTCTTTCTTTACTTAGTTAAATAGTAGTTACTTTTCATCTCAAAATATTATATTGTTTAAATACCTAATGCGACCACTAAGCCCAAACTATGTTGATATAATTTGTTAAATCCCAGTATTCACTAAGATCCAAATATTACTTTCTTTTTTTGAAACCTAGTGACCGCTAAGATCCAAATATTATGTTGTGTCATAAGCCAGCAGACATTAAGTTTAAAATATCATTCAATATCTTGATATACTAGCGGAAACTAAACTCATTATGTCTTTCTTTAGTTTGTTAAATGCTAGTGACTCTTTAGGTCGAAATAATATATTGTTTAAATACCTAGCAGCTGCTAAGCTCAAACTATGTTGATTTAATTTGTGAAATCACAGTGACCACTAAGATTCAAATATTATGTTTTGGCGTAACCTACCGGCCACTAAGCTTGTAATATCTAACTTTCTTTTGTTGAAACCTAGAGACCGCTAAGATCCAAATATTACCTTAATTTGTTAAACCCTAGAAAATTTGAAGAGTACAATATCATTTGTTTGGTTATGTTGAAACAAAACCTAGTGGAAACTAAACTCAATATGTCTTTCTTTAGTTTGTTAAATGCTAGTGACTCTTTAGGTCAAAATAATATATTGTTTAAATACCTAGCGGCCGCTAAGCTCAAACTATGTTGATTTAATTTGTGAAATCACAGTGACCACTAAGATCCAAATATTATGTTTTGGCATAACCCACCAGCTGCTAAATATTGTAAAATATTGTAATTGAAGTTATTAAACCATAGCAAATTGAATACCCAAATAATATGTTGTGGCATAACCTAGCAGCCGCTAAGCTCATAATACCTTAATTTAGTTTATTAAATCCTAACCACTGTTAGGCTCCAATGATTATGTGGTAGCATAACCTAGTGGGCGCTATGCTCAAAATATCTTAATTTAAAATCTTAAAATCATACGATAAATTCAACTAATTTGTACACATCTTGTTTGCATCTTTGAAGATTACAATATCATTTGTTGAAACAAAACCTAGCGGAAACTTAACTCAATATGTCTTTCTTTAGTTTGTTAAATGATAATGACTCTTTCTGTCAAAAATAATATATTCTTTAAATACCTAGTGGCTGCTAAGCTCAAAATATGTTGATTTAACTTTTTAAATCCCAGTATTCACTAAGATCATATTATTATGTTTTGGCATAACCTACCAGTCACTAAGCTTATAATATCTTACTTTCTTTTACTGAAACCTAGAGACTGCTAAGATCCAAATATTATGTTGTGTCATAAGCTAGCGGACGCTAAGCTCAAAATATCATTTAGTAACTTGATAAATTATAGTGCCCACTAAGCTGGAAATATTATATTGTGGAAGTACCTAGCACCCACTTAGCTCAAACTATTTTAATTTAATTTTTTAATCCAACCGATCGTAAGGTCTTAATATTATGTCTTGGGCTAACCTAGTGGACAAGAGACCATGAATATTTACAACAAGTTTTTAGATACGACGTGATATACTCGATGAAGCCTAGCGGCCGCTAAGCTATTCTTAAAAGTAAATATATTATTTTTATAATGAAGTTGTGTTATGAATTTAATTGTTAATCTTTGCATATTTAACATGAGACAAATAACAAAGTGATCACTTGACCCAAAAAAAGTGTGTTTCCTATAAAAAATCCACTTATCCATGAGTCCACCAAGGTAAATGAAGACTGCCTCCAAATAAGAATTATAGCCTAGCAGTCACTAGAGTAGGAAACATTTTTCATGTAGAGTGTATTCATACAAGAGTTTATATAAATGGTAAAAAATAAATCTAGAATTTATATAATGGATACATAAATATACATGTAGAATCATGTATTTTATGTGATATACAGGTATACGTATAGACTTGGACTAGTGACCGAGAAGTTATATAACCAGATTTTAAATACGACGTGATCTACTCATTGTACCCTAGCAGCCGCTAAGCTATTCTTAAAGGTAAATATATCATGTTCATAATGAAGTTGTGTTATAAATCTAAATTGTTAATCTTTGTATATAACAGGAGACAAACAACAAAAGTGATTGCTAGCACCAAATAATAGTGTGTTGCCTATATAAAAAAAACCTACTCCATGAGGCCACCAAAGGTAAATGAATGTTTTCTCTGAATAAGAATTATTTCCTAGCAGGCGCTAGTGTATGCAAGTTTTTTCATGTAGAGTGTATTCATACAGGAGAAATCATATTGAAAATATTGTAAGCGATAACAAATAAATATGGAGTTTATATAATGGATACATAAATATACGTTTAGAATCATGTATTTCATGTGTTACATAGGTATAGGTATAAATTTCTCTATTTCTTATGAGATTTTGGCAGAATATTTTTACATTTATGACAAGAAAAGAAACTTGGATTAGTGACCTAGAAGTTATAGAACAAGTTTTTAAATACAACGTGATCTACTCGTTGCACCCTAGCGGCTGCTAAGTTATTCCTAAAGGTAAATATATCATGTTCATAATGAAGTTATGTTATAAATCTAAATTCTTAATCTTTGCATATATAACAGAGACAAACAACAAAAAGGATTGCTAGCACCAAATAACAATGTGTTTCCTATATAAAAAAAAAACTTTGCTAAGGCACCAAATAAATGGTTTCTCTAAATAAAAATTATAGCCTAGTGGATGCTAGTGTATGCAACTTTTTTCATGTAGAGTGTATTCATACAGGAGAAATCATATTGAAAAGCTATAAACGATAACAAATAAATCTGGAGTTTATATAATGGATACATAAATATACGTTTAGAATCGTGTATTTTATGTGTTATACAGGTATACGTATAGATTTCTCTATTTCTTATGAGATTTTGGCAGAATAATTTTACATTTATGACAAGAAAAGAAACTTGGACTAGCGACCTAGAAGTTATATAGCAAGATTTTAAAATACGACGCCATCTACTCGTTACACCCTAGCGGCTGCTAAGCTATTCTTAAAGGTAAATATATCATGTTCATAATGAAGTTATGTTATAAATCTAAATTTTTAATCTTTGCATATATAACAGGAGACAAACAACAAAAGTGATTACTAGCACCAAATAATAATGTGTGTTGCCTATATAAAAAAACCTGATCCACGAGGCCGCAAAAGGTAAATGAATGTTTTCTCCAAATAAAAATTATAGCCTAGCGGCACTAGTGTACACAAATATGTAGAGTGTATTCATATAGGAGAAATCATATTGAAAAGCTATAAATGATAACAAATAAATCTAGGATATATAATGGATACATAAATATACGTGTAAAATCATATATTTAATGTGTTATACAGGGATATGTATATATTTCTCTATTTCTTATGAGATTTTGGTAGAATTATTTTACATTTATGAAAATTATAGAAACTTGTACTAGCGACTGAGAAGTTATAAAACAAGTTTTTACATACGACGCCATCTACTCATTGCATCCTAGTGATTGCTAATCTATTCTTAAAGGTAAATATATCATGTTCATAATGAAGTTGTTTTATAAATCTAAATTGTTAATCTTTGTGAATATAACAGCAGACAAAGAACAAAAGTGATCGCTAGGACCAAAAAAATTGTGTTTCCTATATAAAAACAACTGATCCATGAGGGGCCAAGGTAAATGAATTTTTTTTTCAAATAAGAATTATAGCCTAGCGGACGCTAGGGTAGACAAATTTTCCCATGGTAGAGTTTATTCATATAAGAGAAATCATATTGAAAAGATATAAATGATAACAAATAAATCCTGAATTTATATAATGGATATATAAATATACGTGTAGAATCATATATGTAATTTGAAATAAAATTAGGGTTTAGTAAATAGGTTGTCAAACAAAGAATTATATCGTGGTTGCCTCAAAGCTATGTGAATTTTTGGCATAGATTAGCGGGCACAAAAGGAAGAATATATTAATTATTAAATACATAGTGATTAAAATTATATTTAATAATATTAACACATATATAATGTGTTTAACTTCCAATGTACAAAACATAAAATTGTTGAAGACATTACATTTGGTTAATTCTACATGGAAACACATATATAATTGGAAATAATTATCATACAATTGAATTCTTAATATGGTTTTATAGTTTTAAAGTAATTTTTTAACCTCATATATTTTCCTAAAATGTCTAAGCAACAACCATGTAAAAAATGTAATATGAATTAATTAGCGACGTTTCTTTGCATCATCTTAATAAACAACATTAAACTATTTTGGTTCTCCCAACCAAAATAAAATTTAAAAAAGTGACTATGCCACAAGCTATCATTATCCTTAAAAAAAAATCACAGGAACGAGAACAAAAATTCAAAACAAAAATACCCAAAGAGAGACATAGAATGGCAGGAAATGGGAAAGCGTTAAACAGAGATAAATACTTGAGTAGAAAAGGGATTAAATTTTCTTTCATAAATGCAAAAAAAAAATCATGAAGAACAAGGTAGTTTGGCATGGAGATCAAAAGCAACTGGAAAGCAAGGCTTGACTGTGGAGCATGATTCAGTAGGACAAAGCAGGGCTGGTGCAGATCATGATTGGACTGTCATGTGAAACACATGGACCAGATGATTACAGAGAAACTAATAGATCCCGCGATAAAAAAAAAAGGTACACCTTTACTATAAATACCTGATTTAGTAATATCTGGGATTATTTCATGCTTTATGTTGTCTAGTGAAACCTCCATCTGCTACCTCAATCAAACAATCTGCGTGATTCTATTCACAACCTCTGTTGCTTGCCTCCTTCATGTGCGTCCTTTTTGTGCATCCTTTTTGTGTCTTTGTGTGCCTTCTCTGTAAACAAGATTATAATCACATGCAAAAAAAACTGGGATTCGAACACTCAGCCCTGTAATCTACGACCTACGCATATTTTTTAATTTTGAAGACATGCTTTTCTGCGTGACCAAAAAAATCAGAAACCCTAATCAACATTTCTCTGAGGTATTTAATAATTTGTTTAGCAAATTCCATGAAAGAAATTTCAAAAATAGAAAAAGAGCAGGATACAAAAATTTGAAATTTTCACTTTCCCCCTCTTAAAGCAAAAGGGCAGGGCTATTGAAATTTCAAATAATCAAAAATGTGGGGGAATTCAAATTTCCTTATTTTTATTTTTCCATGGTTTAAAGATTAGAACTAAACATGAATTAAAAACAATGCAATTTTCATTTTCTATAGCCTATAATAATATAAACATAATAACAAATATATTATATAACATATATTAAAACAAGCATAGTAAAAATATATATTATAAGAAAACAGAAAGAAATAAATCCTAAACATAGTTTTGAAGTTTAATAGAATAATATACAAACATTTACGTTCCATTTTTTATCAAAATCAATTTCTACATTGTTAGATATAGTGTGCACTAATTTAAATTAATTCTCCAATTAAAATATGCCACGTGGCAAGTTCAAACAAGCTATTTGGGATACATAATAAGGCTAGCGATCCAAGACTGTACAACTAGTGTTATATGTATGGATTTTCAAAATAAGAAATGTTTGAGCCTAGGGTCTGATATATCATTTCTTATCTAATAAGTAAAGGAGCTTAGCAGGTGCTAAGAATTTTCTTTGTTAGGAAATGATGTGAAATATGTGTTGAAAACCATGTATCTTATGGAAACTACATACTAAGGCTAGCGATCCACAACTTTACAGATAGTGTTTATAATGAGAAGAGGTAAAGGTAGGAGCCTAGCGGCCACTAAGCTATACCATGATTTGTTATTTTATGGATATTTTCAAAATAAGAAACTTTTGAGCCTAGGGTCTGATATGTCATTTCTGTTAATAAGTAAAAGAGATTTACGGGCGCTAAGTATTTTTTTTATAGGAAACGATGTGAAGCATGAGTTAAAAACCATGCATCTTATGGGAACTACATACTAAGGCTAGCGATCCACAACTTTAAACCTATAGATAGTGTTTATAATGAGAAGAGGTAAAGGTAGGAGCCTAGCAGGCTCGCTAAGCTATACCATGATTTGTTATTTTATGACTATTTTCAAAATAAGAAACTTTTGAGCCTAGGGTCTGATATGCCATTTTTGTCAATAAGTAAAGGAGCTTAGTGGTCACTAAGAATTTTCTTTGATAGGAAACGATGTGAAGTATGAGTTGAAAACCATGTATCTCATGGGAACTACATACTAAGGCTAGTGATCCAAAACTTTAAAGATAGTGTTTATAATGAGAAGAGGTAAAGGTAGGAGCCTAGCGGATGCTAAGCTATACCATGATTTGTTATTTTATGGCTATTTTCAAAATAAGAAACTTTTGAGCCTAGGGTCTGATATGTCATTTTTGTCAATAAGTAAAGGAGCTTAGCGATTGCTTAGCATTTTCTTTGATAGGAAATGATGTAAAATATGAGTTGAAAACCATGTATCTTATGGGAACTACATATTAAGGCTAGCAATCCAAAACTGTAAAGATAGTGTTTATAATGAGAAGAGGTAAAGGTAGGAGCCTAGCGGCCACTAAGCTATACCATGATTTGTTATTTTATGGCTATTTTAAAAAATAAGAAACTTTTGAGCCTATGGGAAACACATAATACATCTCGATCCATTTCAAGGGTATGTAAATGCAGGACTTTCTCTTTTCGTCCACGCATAGCCTAGTGAAATATGGTACAATTAAAATAAATGGATAACACTATCATTCAAAAACCATGTACATAGTGTTAAAATAAGAAACAATTGATCCTAGTGGTTGTTAGGTCATTCCATTCAATACGTATATAATCTTAGTTGTCACTAAGAATTTTCTCTCATAAAAACAGATGTGAATTATATGTTACAAATAATACATCTTGTGAGTACTACATAAGTCATGATCCTTCTTGAGGGTTTGTAGTGTAGCACTTGGATCCACTAGGGATGAAACAAACAATATGTTACAATTACATTAAATGAAAACAATAGTAGTGACCCAAAGTTGTACATATAGTATTTATAATGACTAGAAGTAATGGTGGGAGCCTAGTGAACCGCTAAACTAGAGCATGATCTTTTATTTTATCACTACTTTTCAAATTATGAAATTTTTGATCCTAGCATCTTTTATGCCATTACTTTCGATAAGGAAAAAATTCTTAGCATTCACTAAGCATTTCTCCCATAAGATCCAATGTGAATTATGTGTTTCAAATTAATATACCTTATGGGTTGCCTCAAAATTCACCCCCCAGGGTAATTTTGATAACATGCATTAGAATATTCAAGTCCCAGGAAAATTGTAGAAATTGATTCAGGGCCAAAAAATCATGTTTCTAGGGTCCCCTCAGAAATTTTTTCTAACTTCCCTGTCCAAGGAAAAAGAGCAAGTCTGAGAAAAGGTGAAAAAGTTGCAGAAGGTAAACAAGCTTGGGGCAGGAAAAATCATGAAAATCGGCTAAGTCCTAGTCCAGGGGACAGTTGGGACATTTGGGACGTCGGGGCGCGGAATCGGCCGAAAAGCCTCCAGGCGGCCCGCAAGCAAAGGGACATCGGGACAAAAGTACGTGGCGGGCGCAGAAGCCGATCCGGCCGAAAGAGGAAGAAAAATGACTAACTGCTGAGCGGGACAGTTCTGGGACAAGAGCCGTGAAAAGGACGCGAAGGACGCGAACCGGGTCAGAAAAGCCGAAATTCGGAGGACAACTTGTCCACTAAGCAATTTCTCAGGACAAATTTGGGTCAAACAAAAGGGACAAGGCGGAACCCTAGGTTCGGCCGAAATGGAGAAACTTCCTACGAAGCACTGGGACATCTGGGACAAAAGGACGCGAAATCGGCCGGTTCGGCCGAAACTGGGGAACTTGTCCCAAGGAATCAGAAGTGGGACATCCGGGACAAAAAGGTACGCGTGGGACGTAAAAGAGCCGAAGGAGCCGAAGACCAATCAAATCATGACACGTGTCATCACAGGCCGAAAAGTCCAAAAAGTAAAGGTAGATCGAGTTTTATGAAACAGTCTTGCCAAATGATTCCAATGTCACTTTTAAGACGCGAAAGAGTCCAAGCAGAAGGGGCCCAATGAAGGATGACATTGTCACCAGGGGAGGAAAGCCCAAAAATTTCGAAAGGGCGAGGAGAGAGAATTGACTCAGCCAATTAAGAGCCTGACCACGTGTCATCCAGGTGGCAAGAGCGCGGGAAAATATTTCAAAATCCGTTTTTGGCCTGTTCCGTGCCCTAAATCTTCAAATCATCATATCTTTTGATCCAGAGCTCGGATTTGCACGTTCTTTATATCAATGGAAAGCTGGTGAAATTCTCTACATGATTCTGGGGTCAATCTTGCATTTTGGTTTAGTTTGAAGAGATAAAATTTCCAAGAAAATGCTCTGAAATGGCTAGAATTCAACAACCTGACATGGGTCGCATTCTTCTTCAGCACGGCCAGAAGTGACATTTCAACAACCAAATTTAATGCAGAATGGGTCGCATTCTCCTCCAAATGGTCAAAGATGGCAGGGTATGGGTTTCAGGATATTCCATGCCGATTTTAATGAATTTGCAATTTTGGTCAATGGTTGGAATGCTTGCATGTTTTCCCACGTTTCTGTCTCCTGGGCTTTCGACCCATGCATTGTAAAAGGCCAGATTTGGCTCATTTAATAATTATTACAAGTTGTTCATCTTTTCTGCTCTGCCCTCCCTTCTTTTCTTCTCTAGGTTGAAAATGGAGTTCGAACCTCCTCCCTTGCTCTGTAATGGCATTTTTTGCCTTTTACTATTGAAATGATGTTCTGTGCAAACTTCTGAAGCAACAAAAACGTGTTTTGTGATGCATCTGTCCATCCTTGCTCATTTTTGCTTGTTTTCTTCTTGCCTCTCTTCATTACAGGTATTTGTGCATGTTTGAATGTTCATTGCAGGTCTGGAGCTGTGTTCATGGAGTTTTGGGACATTTTCTGTGTGAAATCTATCCTTGGGCCTGTGATGCATCTGTCCATCCTTCCCATTGCTCACCTCTCTTTGTCCCATGGCAGTTTTGATAGATGTTCAACATTCTCCTTCTCTGGTGTATCACCGTTTTAGTGTAGGCTTTTGTTCTGTTTTTCCCTTCTCTCTCTCTCTCTCTGTCTCCTTGGCATGGTTAGATTAGGATTAGATTAGCTTGCCTGCACTGGAATAGCTTGTGGCAGGTAGTTTAGGAGCAGGAACCAGCCTTCTCTGGAGATTCCTTTCTCATTTTACAAGTCCCACACTTGGAGAAAGGTTTCAATGTTGTGCAATCACACTGGATGCCTGAGTGATCAACCTAGAAGCCTGATCTTAGCATCCAGGGGTGCTGTGACCGTTTGCACACAACAGTTTTGGCACACCCGGTGGGAACTTAGAGGTCTTCCACTTCATCTTTTGCAGGTTGGTGTGTTCCTGTGAAGATTTCAGCCTTTGGAGGCACTTGCAAACACATCTGGCGACTCCATCTGATCAATAACCCATTTCTGAAGTTGCAGACCTTTTTCCATCCATTCCCATCCATCCATTCTTTCCATCCCTTTCATTCTTTTCCATTCCATGAAGTTGTGCAATCATGACTTCATTTCCATCATGGAATTCACATCAACAACAACAGTATATCACACCTCCAACATGTTTTACAAATCCTCCAAATCAGCATTTTGAGCAGATTCAAGATCAGTATGCATACCCATATGAGCAGCAGTGCCAAAGTCAGTTTGGCTATGGAGCTTTCCAAGAGCAAGGGTATGCATATAATGAAGACAATCAGATGCAAGATGCTGGTCTGTTGGAGAAAATCCAAAAGATGGAGGTAAAGATGGTGCAGTCCAGAGCAACAGCTCAAATGAGAGCTTTCAGAATTGGTTGCAGGACTCCTTGTCCATGGGGAGGCCCTTTTCCAAGACACTTCAGCCCTCAGGAGAAGCTGGACTTCATGATAAAGATGCTGCCCCAACTTGCACAATGGACAGCAGAAATAGAGGCCTATACACTTGTTGTTGAACAACCTTGTCAATGGGTAAGTTCTACACCATCATCTGGTTTTTCTCTTCCCATTACTCAAGCAGCATCATCTCATTTGGACTTGCAAATTTTAAACTCTCCGTCTGATGTCCCAAATGTTGATCCCATGTCTCCACCTCTCAGTCTTCCACCACACCTCAATTCTTCTTTCCTTTTTCCTTCCAAACAGTCATCCCCTCCACAAGAGCTAAAAGAAATACCCCCTCCTCCAAAGAAACAAGAGGTTTCACCTCCTCCACCACCACAAAAAATTGCCAATCAATTGAGTTACAACCCATCCCTCCTCTTGCATTCCCAATTCCATGTGGGGAAGAAGAAATTGCAAAAATCAGTCATCAAGGACAGCAAGAGGAAGAGCCAAGAAGAGAAGAAATGACAGACAACTTGAAGAGTTTGGGCTGCCAAATTTGGGATGACAAAGATCCCCTTGATGGTTAAGCCTACAGAAGAGGCTAAGGTTGAAACAAATGGTGGTCAGGACTGATTTTGTTGCAGCAGAAGAAGAAGTTCTTGCAGTCCCAACTTGTCTCAGAAGTGTAGAGCAGCAGATTGAAGAGTTTGACTTGACAAACTTCATGCTGGAGGAAGAGTTCAATCCAAGAGCAAGATTGTCTTCAAACATTGGAGGAAGGAGAAGCTGCTCCAAGCTGCTCCAATCCAAAAGAAGAGGAGCACATTCTAGCTGTGGAGGAGAAAAGTGCAGATCCAAGGGCTTTGAGCACAAAGCAGGCTACAGGAGAACCTTCAGTTCTTCTTTCTACTTCACCTCTCTCAAGTTCTAGTACTGAAGAGGAGTTTGATCTCTCAAACTCAATGTTGAGGGTGAAAGAAACCATGGTGGTCAAGTTACAGATCAAGAGGACACCATGGAGGAAGTTGAACATTTGCAGCAGGACAGCCATGAGGCAGTTTATCTGTCAGATTTGGAGGACTGTTTTGATGGAGAAGAGCCGGTTGAGTTTCCACCATTCTCTCTTTCATCATCCACATTCCAAACACTTGAGTCTGCTGTCATGAAGGAGAACATTCATTTGCAGCAGCCTGCATCTTATAGCAGCTCTTTGGAATCAAGATTGGAAGATTTTAATCTTTCATGTTCTTCATTGGAGGAAGAGAAAGGACAGAGGAATTTCACCATTTCTTCCACACCATCCATTCAAGAGGGTCTACAAGAAACTCCATTTTGGAGTTGAAAATCAGAGCTATGGGCATATCAAATGGATCAGACCTTGCCCAATCAGGTATTTGGCTTCATTGGAGCCAAAGGAGAAGTCACAACCAGTCATGCTTGCTTCTGAGCATGAGGATGAGCTACAAAATACCAAGGATCAGCTGTCATACCTCTTCAATCCAAATGCAGAGCAACTAAAAGAGGTATTGAATTTGCCTTCAGCTGATACCTTGATGATTTAGGTGGAAGACCAGCTTCTTGTTGATTTTCCACTCATCCAACAGCCATGATCAGTCCAAATCAATTGCATGGCTGCCACTTTTGAGAAAGGGAAGCTATTTCTCACAACCAATTGCAGGGTTTGTTTAGCTTGCCTTTGCTTCCAGTTAGAGTAAAGTAGGTAGGTTTTCTTTCAGTAGAAGAAGTGCTTGTGCACACTCTGCATGTTCCATTTGGAGCATGTATGATTTTCAGTTATGTACATAGTTTTTGGTGGTGCTGGTTTTGCTCTTGCACAGTTCATTTCAGTGGCATTTTGGTGAGAACAACTCCATGTCCGGTGGGTTTCAAGTGGCTCAGAGGGAGGTTTTCAAAGTTCAGATCAGTTGCAGGTTACAACTCATGACTCCATGCCCAATGGATGCTTCAGGCAACTGGTAACTTCATCTAGCAGGCAGATGACCCCGCTGAGTCGCCAAATTGTTATCCAAAATTCACCCCCCAGGGTAAATTTGATAACATGCATCAGATTATTCAAGTCCCAGGCAAATAGATAGATTCAGGGCAAAAATCATGTTTCTGGGGTCCCCTCAGAATTTTTCTAACTCTCCCTGTCCAAGAAGAAAAGAACAAGCTTGAGAAAATGTGAAAAAAGTTGCAAAAGGCAAGCTTGGGCCAGAAAAAATCATGAAAATCGGCTAAGTCCTAGTCCTAGGGACAGTTGGGACATTTGGGACGTCAAGGCGCGGATCGGCCGAAAAGCCTCCAGGCGGCCCAGCGAAGCACTGGGACAAGTCTGGACAAAAGTACGCGGCAGACGCGAAAGCCGATTCGGCCGAAATAGGAAAAAAATGACTAACTGCTGAGCGGGACAGTTCATCTGGGAAATTTGAGTACGCGAAGGACGCGAATCACTCGGATCGGCCGAAAAGAGAACTTTCGCACTAAGCAGTTCGGGACATTTGGGCCAGAAGGACGCGAAAGCCAGTCATCCGGGCGAATGGAAATTGCCCACGTGCCTGGGACATTTGGGACAAGAGACACCGAATCGGCCGGTTCGGCCGAAAAATTTTCCCAAGACAGTGGGACATTGGGACAAAAATACGACGGAAGCCGAAGGAGCCGAAAGCCAATCGGGCCACGTGTCCTCACCTCGAATCAGGAAAGGAAGCCCATTTTGTCCCAGGGGAAAGCACAAAAAGTTTGGGACATCCGGGACAAAAAGACGCGGGGACGCGAAAATCTGGCAGGCCCGTAGACCAATCAGATCATGACACGTGTCGTCAAGGAAAGGGGAAAGGTCCAAAAATTTGACAAAGGGCCAAGTTTTCGAAAAGCACTGACCCGAACCAATGAAAAGAGTGCCACGTGTCCCAAGTTTAGGGGCCACAAGGAAATTTCAAAATTTGGAAAGTTTGGCCAAAAGGTGGAGAGAGAGAATTGCTCAGTGGACCAATCAGATGCCTGCCACGTGTCATCCAGGTGGCAGAGCGCGGGAAAAAATTCAAAATCCGTTTTGGTCTGTTTTTTGCCCTAAATCTTCAGATCTTCATATCTTTCGATCCAGAGCTCGGATTTGCACGTTCTTTATATCAACGGAAAGCTGTTGAAATTCTCTACATGATTCTGGGGTCAATCTTGAATTTTGGTGCAGTTTGTAGGAGAGAAAATTAAGAAAACGGCTCTGACGCGTGTAATGGCCAGAAGCGACGTTTCAACAACCAGTTTAATGCACATGGGTCGCATTCTTCTTCAGCATGGCCAGAAGTGACATTTCAACGACCACAGAATGGGTCGCATTCTCCTCCAAATGGTCAAGATGGACCTGGGAGTGGTTTGTAAGGTCCCAATGCCATTGCATCTTCAATCTGAGGAATGGCTTGCACGTTTTCCCACGTTTCTCTCTCCTGGACTTGACCCATGCAATGTACAAGCCAGATTTGGCTCATTTTAAAAAAAAGATACAAGTTGTTCATCTTTTCTGCTCTGCCCTCCCTTCTTTTCTTCTCTAGGGTTGAAAATGGAGTTCGAACCTCCTCCCTTGCTCTGTAATGGCATTTTTGCCTTTTACTATTGAAATGATGTTCTGTGCAAACTTCTGAAGCAACAAAAACATGTTTTGTGATGCATCTGTCCATCCTTGCTCGTTTTTTGCTTGTTTTCTTCTTGCCTCTCTTCATTACAGGTATTTGTGCATGTTTGAATGTTCATTGCAGGTCTGGAGCTGTGTTCATGGAGTTTTGGGACATTTTCTGTGTGAAATCTATCCTTGGGCCTGTGATGCATCTGTCCATCCTTCCCATTGCTCACCTCTCTTTGTTCCATGGCAGTTTTGATAGATGTTCAACATTCTCCTTCTCTGGTGTATCACCGTTTTAGTGTAGGCTTTTGCTGTTTTCCCTTTCTCTCTCTCTCTCTGTCTCCTTGGCATGGTTAGATTAGGATTAGATTAGCTTGCCTGCACTGGAATAGCTTGTGGCAGGTAGTTTAGGAGCAGGAACCAGCCTTCTCTGGAGATTCCTTTCTCATTTTTGCAAGTCCCACACTTGGAGAAAGGTTTCCATGTTGTGCAATCACACTGGATGCCTGAGTGATCAACCTAGAAGCCTGATCTACATCCAGGGGTGCTGTGATTTTGCAACAACAGTTTTGGCACGCCGCGTGGGACCTTAGAGGTCTTCCACTTCATCTTTTTCAGGTTGGTGTGTTCCTGTGAAGATTTCAGCCTTTGGAGGCACTTGCAAACACATCTGGCGACTCCATCTGATCAATAACCCATTTCTGAGTTGCAGACCTCTTTTCCATCCATTCCATCCATCCATTTCTTTCCATCCCTTTCATTCTTTTCCATTCCATGAAGTTGTGCAATCATGACTTCATTTCCATCATGGAATTCACATCAACAACAGCAGTATATTCCACCTCCAACATGTTTTACAAATCCTCCAAATCAGCATTTTGAGCAAATTCAAGATCAGTATGCATACCCATATGAGCAGCAGTGCCAAAGTCAGTTTGGCTATGGAGCTTTCCAAGAGCAAGAGTATGCATATAATGAAGACAATCAGATGCAAGATGCTGGTCTGTTGGAGAAAATCCAAAAGATGGAGGTAAAGATGGTGCAGTCCAGAGCAACAGCTCAAATGAGAGCTTTCAGAATTGGTTGCAGGACTCCTTGTCCATGGGGAGGCCCTTTTCCAAGACACTTCAGCCCTCAGGAGAAGCTGGACTTCATGATAAAGATGCTGCCCCAACTTGCACAATGGACAACAGAGATAGAGGCCTATACACTTGTTATTGAACAACCTTGTCAATGGGTAAGTTCTACACCATCATCTGGTTTTTCTCTTCCCATTACTCAAGCAGCATCATCTCATTTGGACTTGCAAATTTTAAACTCTCCATCTGCTGTCCCAAATGTTGATCCCATGTCTCCACCTCTCAGTCTTCCACCACACCTCAATTCTTCTTTCCTTTTTCCTTCCAAACAGTCATCCCCTCCACAAGAGCTAAAAGAAATACCCCCTCCTCTAAAGAAACAAGAGGTTTCACTCCTCCACCACCACAAAAAATTGCCAAATCAATTGAGTTACAACCCACCCCTCCTCTTGCATTCCCAATTCCATGTAGGGAAGAAGAAATTACAAAAAATGGCCATCAAGGACAGCAAGAGGAAGAGCCAAGAAGAAAAGAAATGACAGACAACTTGAGGAGTTGGGCTGCCAAATTTGGGATAACAAAGATCCCCTTGATGGTTAAGCCTGCAGAAGAGGTTGAGGTTGGAGAACAAATGGTGGTCAGGACTGATTTTGTTGCAGCAGTTACACAGAAGAAGATCTTGCAGTCCCAACTTGTTCTCAAGAGCAGCAGATTGAAGAGTTTGACTTGGCAAACTTCATGCTGGAGGAAGAGTTCAATCAAGAGCAAGATTGTCTTCAAACATTGGAGAAGGGAGAAGCTGCTCCAGATCCAAAAGAAGAGGAGCACATTCTAGCTGTGGAGGAGAAAAGTGCAGATCCAAGGGCTTTGAGCACAAAGCAGGCTACAGGAGAACCTTCAGTTCTTCTTTCTACTTCACCTCTCTCAAGTTCTAGTACTGAAGAGGAGTTTGATCTCTCAAACTCAATGTTGGAGGGTGAAGAAACCATGGTGGTCAAGTTACAGATCAAGAGGACACCATGGAGGAAGTTGAACATTTGCAGCAGGACAGCCATGAGGCAGTTTATCTGTCAGATTTGGAGGACTGTTTTGATGGAGAAGAGCCGGTTGAGTTTCCACCATTCTCTCTTTCATCATCCACATTCCAAACACAAGAGTCTACTGTCATGAAGGAGAACATTCATTTGCAGCAGCCTGCATCTTATAACAGCTCTTTGGAATCAAGATTGGAAGATTTTAATCTTTCATGTTCTTCATTGGAGGAAGAGAAAGGACAGAGGAATTTCACCATTTCTTCCACACCATCCATTCAAGAGGGTCTACAAGAAGACTCCATTTTTGGAGTTGAAAATCAGAGCTATGGGCATATCAAATGGATCAGACCTTGCCCAATCAGGTATTTGGCTTCATTGGAGCCAAAGGAGAAGTCACAACCAGTCATGCTTGCTTCTGAGCATGAGGGTGAGCTACAAAGACCAAGGATCAGCTGTCATACCTCTTCAATCTGAATGCAGAGCAACTAAAAGAGGTATTGGGTTTTCCTTCAGCTGATACCTTGATGATTTGGGAGGGAGACCAGCTTCTTGTTGATTTTCCATCATCCAACAGCCATGATCAGCTGCCAAATCAATTGCATGGCTGCCACTTTTGAGAAAGGGAAGCTATTTCTCACAACCAATTGCAGGGTTTGTTTAGCTTGCCTTTGCTTCCAGTTAGAGTAGAGTAGGTAGGTTTGCTTTCAGTAGAAGAAGTGCTTGTGCACACTCTGCATGTTCCATTTGGAGCATGTATGATTTTCAATTCTGTACATAGTTTTTGTTGTGCTGGTTTTGCTCTTGCACAGTTCGTTTCAGTGGCATTTTGGTGAGAACAACTCCATGTCCGGTGGGTTTCAAGTGGCTCAGAGGGAGGTTTTCAAAGTTCAGATCAGTTGCAGGTTACAACTCATGACTCCATGCCCAATGGATGCTTCAGGCAACTGGTAACTTCATCTAGCAGGTAGATGACCCCGCTGAGTCGCCAAAATTGTTATCCAAAATTCACCCCCCAGGGTAATTTTGATAACATGCATCAGATTTTTCAAGCCCCAGGCAAGATTCCAATTCAAGGCAAAAAATCATGTTTCTGGGGTCCCCTCGAGCTTCTTTCTAACTCTTCCTGTCCAAGAAGAAAAGAACAGCTTGGAAAATGGAAAAATGCAGAAAAGTAAAGGCATTTCAGGTCAAGAAAAATCATGAAAAAATCGGCTAAGTCCTAGTCCTAGGCGGTCCTTGGGACAGTTGGGACGTTTGGGACTTCATAGGCGCAGATCGGCCGAAAAGCCTCCAGGCGGCCCACGAAGCAAAGGGACAAGTCTTTTGGGACAAAAGTACGTGAAGGACGCGAACCGGCCGGTTCGGCCGAAAAGGAAAACTTGTAAGGCTTGCAGCAAGGAAGTTGGGACAAAGTACGCGAAGCGCGAACGGCCGGATCGCCGAAATGGGAACTTTCAACAGTCCGGAAGGAATTTGGGACATTTGGGACGCGTGATGAAAGCCGAGCTGCGAATGGAAGCATGTTTCCACGTGTCTTCACCGGAGGGACAAGGAAGCCCGAATCGGGCGGTTCGGAGAAATTTGTCCCAATTTGGGACATCTGGACGGGGTACGCGAAAATCAGAAGGTGTCCCAAGCGAGAGCGCAATGGGACATTTGGGACAAAAAGACGCGGAGGCGAGGAATCAAAGTCTGGCAGGCCCGTGGACAAATCACGTCAAGGCGAACGTGTCGCCAGGGAAAAGGTCCAAAAACGTAAAAGGCGAAGAATGACCCCACGCCCCTTAGCCAATCAGAAATAGTGCCACGTGTCCAAGTGGGGCCCACGGCGGAAAAAAAATTTTCCAAAAGAAAGCCCGTGAAAATTTCAAAGGAAAACTCGACCAAAGGTGGAGGAGAGAGAATTGCTCCACGACATGTCATCCAGGTGGCAGAGCGCGGGAAAAAATTCAAAATCCGTTTTGGCCTGTTTTTGCCCTAAATCTTCAGACCGCCATATCTTTCGATCCAGAGCTCGGATTTGCACGTTCTTTATATCAACAGAAAGCTTATGAAATTCTCTACATGATTCCTAGGGTCAATCTTGCATTTTGGTGGAGTTTGGAGAGAGAAAATTGGAGAAATTCTCTGACATGCGTGTAATGGCCAGAAGTGACGTTTCAACAACCAAAATAATGCACATGGGTCGCATTCTTCTTCAGCATGGCCAGAAGTGACGTTTCAACGACCGCCGTTTAATGCAGATGGGTTACATTCTCCTCCAAATTGGTCAGAATGATGTTTCAGGGTATTTTAATGTGATTCCATGCCGTTTTCAGTGGTTGGAGGCATAGGCTTACATTTTTCCTCACGTTTCTGTCTCCTGGGCTTCCCATGCATTGTAAAAGGGGCAGATTTGGCTCATTTTACAACAAGTTGTTCATCTTTTCTGCTCTGCCCTCCCTTCTTTTCTTCTCTAGGGTTGAAAATGGAGTTCGAACCTCCTCCCTTGCTCTGTAATGGCATTTTTTCCTTTTACTATTGAAATGATGTTCTGTGCAAACTTCTGGAGCAACAAAAAATGTGTTTTGTGATGCATCTGTCCATCCTTGCTCATTCTTTTGCTTGTTTTCTTCTTGCCTCTCTTCATTGCAGGTATTTGTGCATGTTTGAATGTTCATTACAGGTTTGGAGCTGTGTTCATGGAGTTTTGGGATATTTTCTGTGTGAAATCTATCCTTGGGCCTGTGATGCATCTGTCCATCCTTCCCATTGCTCACCTCTCCTTGTTCCGTGGTAGTTTTGATAGATGTTCAACATTCTCCTTCTCTGGTGTATCACCGTTTTAGTGTAGGCTTTTACTTTTTTCCCTTTTCTCTCTCTCTCTGTCTCCTTGGCATGGTTAGATTAGGTTTAGATTAGCTTGCCTGCACTAGAATAGCTTATGGCAGGTAGTTTAGGAGCAGGAACCAGCCTTCTCTGGAGATTTTTCTCATTTGCACAAGGTCCCACACTTGGAGAAGGTTTCCATGTTGTGCAATCACACTGGATGCCTGAGTGATCAACCTAGAAGCCTGATCTGCATCCATTTTGGGGGTGTTGTGAATTTGCACTAACAATCTCATTTCTTACAATTTCAAGGATATATTTTCATCTACCAAAATGTAGATGTCTCCTAAAACAAGGCTCAGACTACTAAAGAAAACTATGGAACCAACTTGTTATTCATATTTTGGCTTTAACAAGGCAAACATGGGTAGTTCTGGTGGGATTTGTTGGTTTTAGATGTATTTGGTTGGGGAATTAAGTAGGATAAAGTTGATTATACCAAATTTCAGAGAAATTTTAACAAATGCTAGGAAATTTTCCTGGTGAATGAAAGACAAAAACACCTCAAATAGCTCACAATGCACCTTTAACTAGAAGATGTACATTCATGGAGGCCCAAAAATGCACCGTTTCACACAATATTTGAGAGTTCAACATAAAATCTCATGCCAAAGAACTCAATAAAATCAAGGGATCCACAATTTTTCACACCTAAGATACACTCACAGACTTACAAATAACCTTTAACAAAATGGAGACAAAGTGACTTTAAAACTATTTATTGCACATATGAAATGAAAGCTCTTCTCACAGTACAATTGCAATTTCCACAATGCTACCAGAATGATAAATTTTGTGTGATTTAAAGGGATTCCTAAAATAAGACTGCAACAGGAATATGAATAACTATTTTGAAGTATTTCATCTTAAAAGAGATACAGTAATGCTCATGATCAAACCCAATTAACTCAAAGACTCAAACAAATTTATCAGCAAGGGAAAGTTTGATTTACAATCTCAATGCTTGTCAATGGTTGTACACTTGCAACCATCTTGACATGATTTAATTTGAAGGATTACAAAATTAATAGGTTTCTCAGACAAGTTCTTGGGAAAATGGTTTTCTCTCAGTTTTCCTTTCTCTTCTAAAATTTCAGAAAATTTAACCTCGTTATGTGAGAGTATTCTCATCGCATTTATACAATTTTACCTTACTCATTCTCAATTTTCCCACAAAAGTCTGAATCTTCAAGAGAATATTATTCTTTACAATATACCACTTAATCATGTTTATTCTCTTGAAAATATCTTATTTTCTATTGCCAGGTGGATAAATTGTGAACCGATCACATTTTTCACTTCCTCAACTATGACTGGGATGCCATGTCATCACTTTTGACATTATTTTAATCATTCTTTTATTTGGTGAATAAATGGCCACTTTTTGATGGTTTTAGAGTGCCTCCAGATGGTTTGATTTGACAAGTAATCACATCTTCCTTTTTGAGAATCCTTCTCGGAGAACACATATTTCTTTATGTACCTTTCTGGGTTGATCATTCCCACATGGTTTTTGTCATATCAAGCCAATAATCATCTTTCTGCATAATGCCAATTTATCTCACATGTATTTCTCCCATGTAGATATCTCATTTAAATCTTAGAGGCTATTTCACCATGATTACACCCATCTCGATTACTGGTATGCCTCAAATTTCCTATAAAAGCACACCATTTCACTTCACCAATTCATATTTTATTTTCTAAATATAGGCGTTTTGAGGAAATTCATCTGCATTATGGCAGGAACACCAGTTGCAACTAATTTGAAAGATATTTCCACTGAGGATTTGCATTCTATCTTTGATTTGTCGGGTCCAGATGAAGCATTTGTGAGAATGTTGTTTGATATTGTTGATCCTAAA
Source organism: Taxus chinensis (assembly GCA_019776745.2). Lineage (NCBI taxonomy): Eukaryota > Viridiplantae > Streptophyta > Pinopsida > Cupressales > Taxaceae > Taxus > Taxus chinensis. The sequence continues at coordinate 112,866 of JAHRHJ020003511.1, read as the reverse complement.
GACTACACCGGGCCTTTGACAACCCAAACTATTTGGGTTGCACTTGTAAGAAGACTTATCAGGATAAGTCCCATTTTCTCTACATTTCAGATGATGTATTTTCATCTGTTCAGGCTCAAGCATCAGAAGACACCTGAGGCTTTGAGGAAGTTTTGGACTATAAGTAGGCCCAGTGTGCAAGGTTTGACCAACTATAAATTCCCTTACCTTTGTGATGAAGCATTTGTTATGAAAGAAATCCCCTTGGAATCTTATGTTCTTGATGGGGGAATCTCACTGGATACAATGCCTACTCTTTCTCGTAATTTGAATAAATTGGAGCAACGTGTCTCAATTTTGGAGACAAAACCATCAGTGATTGTACCCTCTCAAACTCTTGAATCATCACCACCTTTTGTGAAGAAGTATAAGGGTGAGTCCAGCTCCAGGCCTCCTACTCCATCCGCTCCAGGATCTCCTGTGGTTACACTTCTATCTCAAACTTTCAAGCCTACTGGAAAAAAGGCTCTCCCTAAGGGTGGTATGGATATGAATGAATGGGTTTCCTCTCATGAGAGGAAGTTGCAATTGCTCAGTTTTTTGGGTGGTCCTTTGTCAACTCTTGATGAACTCTGGGATTTGGGTATGTCTCACACACTGGTAGGAGACATTATATTTGTTCAGATGGCATTGGGGGTAGATGAATTTATTCTCAGGAAAAATAGGCTAGTGAACAAGCTTCCTCTTTGCAGAGAGGATTCTAGGATGGTAGATAATTAGGTTTCTTCCTTATGTTTCCTTTTTGATGCAAATCTTGAATCAATATATGTAATATTTTCTTCATGGGTTGGGGCCCCTATAGATCCCCATTTTTTATTTTTTCAAAATACAGAAGATAACAAACATTTCATTAGTTTATATGCTTTATAATGGACATGAAATTTTATCCAAGCAATATAAAAATCTAATGCATTGTATCAAATTACATTTATGCCATAGAGAGTAGCAAGTTCAAAGTAATATTCATCTTTCATGAAACAAAAGTAACAAATGATACAAGAGTTACAAATGAAATATGATAAAAAAAAAAGTTTAAGAAAGACAAGCCTAAGCTTGTTCATCATTCTTCATGTCTGCGTCTTTGTCTTCTTCACTTTCTTCTTCCTCTGGTAGCCTTGCTGCATATGCATCATATCTTTGGAAAAACTCATTTATCTCCTCTTCATCTAGCCCTGTGTGGTATCAAAAGATCAGGGTCTTCCTAGCTATTACATTAACACAATATCCCATCTTTTGTTTATACTCCAATGGTCTTGCCCTTAGTTCTGCAATTCTGTTTTCTATTTTCCTCATTGTTTTGATAACTTCATAAGAGAAATTTTCTTTCTGGATGCTCTTTTCAAAATAACTGAACAAGAAATCAAATTTTAAATCACCATAAATCTTCTTAAACTTATCAAATACCATATCTTCTAGCTTTGAATCAATGGTTTCCATAGTTTCATCAACCCACTTTCTTTTAGTCTCCATCTTTTCTTTAATCCCATTCAATACCTCCACTCTAATCTTGGCCATCTCTTCCATGGCATATTGGGTCCCCCTCTATTCATGTGGCACAATCCCTTCCTTTTCAACCAAATATTCCTTAAGTTGAGTAACACGGTTCAGTTTGGGAAAAATTCCCTCAAAATAGAAGATCTCATTGTCACATTGCTCAATTAATTCATCAATTTCATTGAGTTTATTTTTGAGGTCTTCATATTTTTCTCTAGCTTCTTCAATATCTTATTTTCCATTTTTGATCATATTTTCAACCCATGTGTCAATAACTTAAAACTTATTAAAAACTTTATCAATATGTTCCATTCTTTTAATGGTAGTAGCAGAGGCACTTTCTTGAGTTTGACTAGACTGGCCAATTAACTGTTGCAGACTATAACTCAATGTTTTGACTTGTTCTTTTAATTTCCTTTTTGTTATCCTATCTTCATCAACCTTTTGTAACAAGTCACTAACTTCCTCTGATACTCCTTACTTCAATTGATCTCTTGAAGGTTTTCCTAGAGGAATAATTTGAACATTGTAATCAATTGTTGTTATATTATCTCTTGTTTTTCCCTCGTGAGGAATTGCCACTTCCAACGTTTTGGACCCAAGTGGATCAGTACAGTCTTAGTGATAACTCTATCTTTCTTGGAAGTCCTTATAGGTTAAGGGAAGGCCAAGGTTGTGAGCTCTATGGATTTCATGGGGACAATCTCTTTTTCCTCTTTTGAAATTAACTCTCCCATCTAACCCTTTGCAAGAGTAGTCCCAACCTTTGTTTCCTGCAATGTTTGTTGGGATTTCTCAAGGATAACCACCAACTGTTTGGATACCTCTTGCACATCTTGAACTGATGACTCTTCATGTTGTTCCTTTCCAACTCCCAGTGTTGTTTCTTTGAGTTCACCTTGTATTGGTACTTCCCCTTGATTGATTTTCTTCTTGATCTTGGATTTGGGGCTTACCAATATCCTTCTGAGTTACATCAGTGATTGAAGTTTTTTCTTTCTTCATTTCCTCAGTTGATGCAGTTATACCCTCAACCTTTTCTTTGGAAGCTTCTTGAGTTGATACTTATTTTGTAGGAACTCCCTTTCCTTCAACAATTTCCACCTCTTTTGGAGGCTGTTGAACTGGCAGATTAACATCCTTTTGTTTTTCTAGCATGTCCTGTTGTAACATGGTAGGTTGAGTTTCCATAACTTGTCCTTTATCTTTACTCAAATCTTGCACACTTACACTATCGACAACCTTATCTTTAGCAATTGTGTCTTGTGTAACCTCTGTCATCTTTTCATCTACAGACTTCTCTGTTTGAGGTAGTTCACTGTCCTTAGTGACCTTGGCTTCATGTGAGGGATCTTTCTCAGTTAATACCTCTGTGTCTACACTCTTTCCACTAGACACTTCTGGCTTGTTTAACTCTGGAGTTGCTTGGTCTGCAGAAGATACCTCTGATACTTGGACCTTGTTTTCAGTAGTTGGCACATGAGTAGTTTCTCCTACTCCTTCACTCAATTGAGAACCACCTACACTCTTTACTACTTGTTCTTCAATATCCATTTCAAATGCTTCTAATGTGGAGAAATATTCATCAATATCAACATCCATTATTTCTACTTGGTTCTTAGTTGATTCTTGCAACTTTTTGAAAAAAGGCACACTAACACTTTCTACTGGCATGGCATCATACTTTTTCAAACCTTGATTCAACATAGCACTATCTAATGGATCAGATGAGAAAATACCTTGAGATACTTATTCTTGAGTACCTTCAGCTGTCATTCCTTTTAAAGAAAAAGATGGGAATAGAGGCATTGGTTGCTTAACCTGGTTGGTTTGAACAACCCCCTATTGTGACAATGAAGCTACATGTTGCACCTTGAAAACACCAATCCTTTCTTATTCTGGAAGGTCAATCACTTCATCCTTTTGCTTAGGCTTCCTATGTGTATGATCACCTTCCCTTACTAAAATTGTTCATATACAATTTTTATGTCTCTTGTGTGCTCTTTCAAATTTCTTAAGATCTGGCATTGTCCTTCCTTCAACACTATGTGATTTAGATTGTATATGGCCACTTGCTATGGCTCCCTTCATTAACTTCTCAGCACCTTTTGGGGCTTTGGTAAAACCTCTGAAGAGACTTTATGTGTGGAAAAACCCTTTCCTTTTGATTGTAGTGGAACTGTAAAAGTAATAGGGGCATTTTCCATAGACTTTAGAAGCATTTCCTTAGTTTTATGCTTCAAAGCAAACATGGACGTTCCAGTTCCACTGACAGCAAAATTCCATTCATCCAAAATTCCTGTGGTGGGCCTTCTGGAAAGAAATTGTGGGGATTTTCCACCTAAGGGATCCATTTTATCAGCTCCTTCCTTTAAAAGAGGAAGGTCATCCTTAAAAATTCTCAATTCCCTGAATTTATTGAGAACCTTTGTATTTTTAATAGACAAATCAATGTTCTTATGCACTGAAAAATTCAAATTTCTTCTCATTACATGAATAATCCTGTCATGTTGATCATCTGACTCATCTTCATCCCACTTTAGGGGAGTCATTGGTTTTCCATCTATCCCTTGGTCAATATACAATTGACTCACAATTTGTGGATCATCTATAATTCCCTGAGGTATCACAACAATCTTGAAATCAATAATCTGTGTGAGGGTCATTCTTGAAAAATCTCTGAGCCTGACTTCCTCCTCATCCCTGCAATTCATCCAGTAATCCTCAAAATGAGGCTCATGTTCAAAGGCATTTAAAGTGTTAACCACCCACCTTATATCATAATTAGCCCTTGCTTCAAATCTTTCCATATCAAACCTCTTCATTTCATCTTCCATTAACCTGGATTTTATGATGGAAGGGCAGGAATACCTTCCAATATTGATAGGAAATTTAATATTTGTCTTATGCTTCACAATAATCAGCTTATGAACGAGTGTTAACTTCCTTTCCAGCTGACATAGGGCCATTTTTTCATCTAGGTATCTTGGCAGCTTGCATGGTTGGCCTTCAAATCCACTAACTCTGATGTATGTGAACTTTCTGTACTGAATAAAATAACATCCATACTCCATTATTGTTTTCCTAGCCTCATCTGAAATCCTATATTGTTCCCATTCTGGTTTAAACAAACATATAATAGGTGCAAAAAATGCATCATTTACCAATCTTACATTTCCTGTCCAATTACTCAATTGTAATTGGGGAAAGATCTCATACATCTAGCATTGTTTGAAATCAGCACGTGGCACAAGGCCAAGGAAATGCCTATGGCCTGCAATGTTGTAGATCAGGTATGTCATCATGTAGAATTCAAGTTCTCCAGTGCCACCCATCTTAATATTTGTTGTTAATGTTATCATATGATCATGGAGTGACTCAACAATAAAATTTTCCCTATAGATATTTCCCTTTTTCTCCAAAACAATCCACATGTAGGTGCACATCCACTCCTTGAACTCATTTTTCATTTCTAAACCAACCATTCTACTTAGCATTATAATTACATCTTCTACTTCTTCAAAAAATTGTGCCCTAACCAATCTCTTAGGGATTCTAGTGGTTTCCTTCTTCTCTGCTAAGATCCATTTAGTATTTATGAGCCTAAAATATTCCTTTTTCTTGGCCTCATAATCTTGTAGGGCTAAATCAATACCTAGGGTTATTGGATTTCTAATCATAGGAAATTTTAGCATTATCCTGATGGCTGCAGGAATCAAAGTTAGTACTACTTCACCACTTCCATCTAACACTTCCCTCTTTTCTAGGTCATAATTCATAGCGTGCAAAGTCTCACCAATTATGGGAAATGTACAAGAGGGGGAATGACACCAACTGAAGCAATGTTGTTAGCTTGAATTGCTTTCATGGATTCACTCTTATTAGGGCTATTCAATCTTTGTAGGAATTCATTTAGGTTGACATTCATTAAATCCATATATGTGATCTTATCCAGATCACTGGTGATTCCAGACAGAATAACCATACGAAATCATCTTCATCTTTTATGCCCTAATTTTACTATCAATTTCCTTACAAATGATGAAAGGTACGAAGGTATCTCAGTTCTTACCGATTTTCTGTGTGTAATTCTCCTTTTCTTTGAAGACTCTTCAAACCTCTAGCTCTCAATCTGTGCTCTGCAATCAATCTCACATCATCCTTCAAAGAATTCTGCTAGCAATGGTGTCCAAATCTCGACATACGATAGTAAAAAATATCAAAGCATTTGAATAATTCAAACATTCCTCCTTGATTTGCGTAAAAAACACATTAATGGAGGTAGTAATAAATGTTGCATCATGATCATCTACTATGCTTTCCTATTTTTAAATGTGAGTCTGTCCACGTGGAATAATTCTATGCAATGCAGGCTCGGGGGATTTTTTACATTTTTGCATCATTTTTAAATGTAGACACATTTACTTGTTTTGACCCAATCACCCACCCTTGACTTCCACTCTGATCCTGACACGTGTTTAAATCTTAATGGTGGCAAAGCTGCTTGTCCTTTCTAAATATTTTTCATTTTCTCAATTGAGCCCACAGTTATCAATTTGACCTGAGGACCCTCTTCTCCAATCCTTACATGAGAATGTGCCACGTGTCGTTGGCAGGTCTCAAGAGCATTTCTACACATTTGCACTTTATTAACTCAAAGTCAAGAAACACTATCAGGCCCTGATTCCCAACTCCAACTAACTTGTGACACATATACCTCTTCGAGAGTGAGGTCAATTTCTAGTCTTGCATTCTTTAACTAGGAATATTCCAGAGAATATTCGTCAGGCCTTAGGGCCAATTTTGCAAATTGTGAATGTTATAAGATCATTTATAACTTTTCAAACCAAGCCTTCCATACTGCAACCAATGGAAATATGCCACATATCATCAGGAATGAAAAAAACATGAAATTTGTAACATGGCCAAAAGATGATATACAAAGATATTTTTTAAGATTTAAAACTAATTCACAATTCATTTTTTTATAGGGTCTTCAAGAACAATACATCTATCATGATCCTTGAACCAAAAAAGAGGATTAACACAGCCTAAACATGATTTTCAAATAGATTTATCATGATTGTATCATTTGAACACACATTTTCATATAGGCCAATCAACCGAGACAACGTAAAATTTTTGAAATCACGTAGAACAGAGAGGGTGATATCAATTTGAGCACCAAACACTCTTTGACTCGGGGATGGGCACCCCTGTGGGTGCCACAAGAACCATACAAAAATAAACACATATTATACCAAGTGAAAAATTATATTGGGTTATTGGAGTCAAGTAAAACATACACTAGGTCAAGTAAATAATAACACATTCTCAAAAAACGAACCGAGAAACTAGCGCAACTATCACTGTAGACCAAGAAAATGAAAAGGGAAACAAAAAATGACAAAAAAAAACTCAAGAAGACTATATATACTGTACAATGATTCATACCTCTGTTTTGAAATTAGTCGAGGAAATGTTTCAGGTACCTGTCATTAACAAGAAACTCAAGTAATTCTCCATCTAGATCCTTCAAGAAGAAAATGTGTTCACCAATTCTATATCAATGGAATAAGGGCCCATCCATAATACATCAATTTTTGTATGTTTCCCCTTATCCTCATGTCTGCTATCCCATAAAAATACAATACCTCTAACACTAAATTTTCTATGAGTTACTGTACGCCGGAAAAGTGACAAGCAAGCATGGGAATCTACAGGTAACTCTTCTGCGTACCCGACCTCTCGAGGTCATGCCGAGATAGCCGGTGGGGATGGAATATGCGTGGTATACAGACAGACTAGTTAGACAGTCTGATGTCTTTGACACGCCACTAGTGGAATTTGTGAATCTAAGGCAAAGAAGGCCAACCTGGACTGGTGTGATAGATCGATCAGCAAGGATGACTACTTGAAGGCTCCAATCAATATCGAGCTCTGGCGTGATTCAATCTATGGGTTATGGAATATGTGGGAAATGACCTGGGTCATGTATGTCTCCAGATAAGGTCATATGGTGGATGGTGGAAACAATTGACTCTATGGACAATTCTCTAGCCTAGTCCAGAATTCTCTAGCTTCGTTAGCCATCTATATCTAGTAAGCGAAAATTGTTCGATGATAATAGGTGGAAGTGGAGTAGACTGGAATACTAGTGTGCGTAGGCCAGTGTTTATATCTGATTGACTTATGGATTCGTTAGGTTGTGGGACCTGTGGGTCACAACCATAGATTCGTGGTTGTTGTGGGCCAGCTATGGTCATGTCGTGGAGTCAAGTCCTGAACCCTAGTATCTAATAATCATATGCTTCTCAGCTTCTATGTTTAGAATCAACAGTTATGTGATCTTCTCAGAATACCTCACAGGCATTCTTGCAACCTGGATTCTTAGGCCCGGTATCTATGTCTGTGATGGTGTCTCCTGCATCTAGTTTGTGGAACTAAAGGGTCACACCCGAATGTTTGTTCTCTTTCAAACCCTTCTACAATCATATAGATGTTTTTCTAGGGTAGTCTGTAGTTTGGCTGATTTGACCAAAACGTATGTGCTTGGTCATCTTCTATGTTTAATCTTTCCTAACTGAGATCTGATTTGCTGGAAGTCTGTTGTTGTTTGGAAGACTTGGATTCTAATATTCTGGTCAAAATCATTTATTACTGTTATGAGATTGGGCTAAGGCACGATTGGCTCGAAAACGTATTCTCTGGGCTCCCTAGGTCCCGTAATTGTCATACAAACGCAATAATATAAACAAACTGTGATAAAGTGAACTCTAAGTATACAAAATATATTTAAGCATATATGACTTTATTTTTTTGATGATTTATAAGGATTTAAAAAAAGTAGCTATTTAAAATATTTAGAATTGACAACTAAACTAATAATTTAAAACAAACAAAATAGCCGAGTGTAGCTATTTGTCTGTGCAGTTTGTATATCTATTCTAAACAATGAAATAACTAAATCTATTTGCAGGATTCTCAATCCTACCTTAGAAGTGAGGAGTGAATCATAGTTTCTCAGAAACTATCAATCCCCATAGCTTCCCTGGCAATGTTAAGAATAGAATTTACTGAAATAAAAGCAATTAACTACTCTATTTGATATGATTCTAACTAGAACTTTGCAAGCTTAGAACCTGGATTCCGTAGAACAGTGGCAAATCCGATGGTGTGTGTGTGAATCCTATCCCCTCAGTATGATCTCCTCATTCTTTCGTATTCACGTGGATATAGAAAAGCATGTAATGCCAGCATCGATAGAAATAGATATTGGGATAAGGACGACTTAGAATGCAAACTGAAAATGTAAGTAGGAGAGGGATAGCGCAAGAGTACAGAGCTTGGCTTATGTAATTCATAGCGGGATTTCACGAATCATGCAACATAATGCGTCCAGAACCTGAAACTATCTTGTTTGAAGAGAAAACCTACAACTTTAATGGCTTCCTAAGCTATTCTACTTCTAATGGATTAGATAGAACAGCAACACTATTTGCACAAGCTGGATATGTGGCTTACCAACAGCTAGACAATGCTAACTAAGCATACAAAGAACTGAACTAAAAACTCTAAGCAACAATGAAAATTAAATCTACAGCAAAGAGAAAATTCAGAGGCAAACTTCAGGGCCATTTGCTTGAGCACAAGTAACTCATTTATAGGAATTCAATCACCCAAAGATCAAAATCAAACTGAACTCCTAAACAATAAACAAAGGAAAAACACTATTCCAGGGGACCAAAAACATAAATGCAAGCCTAAGTTGGCAAGGAAAGTTGGTGAAACGCTGATATTTCACACGAGTCATGTCAAAAGAATGTTCTTGAAAACGCGTAAAGGACCGCCGCCCTACTCAGGGAGGCGGTTACATGACCGCCACCCAGTCAAGGCGGCGGTTTCATTACTAAAGAGAAAAGGGGGCAAGAAAAGAAGGAAAAAGGGGAAAAACAAAGCACGCGGGGGCTAAGCAGGGTATGTGGGATGTTAACGCATATTCGGAGAGCTTTTCTGGACCCCCGAACACCTTGCGAAGAGGACCTGCATCATCATTGGGGCACTTATTACGTTGTTCCGCAGTACAGTACCTTACAATTTTAGGTACGTACAGTTACCTTCTTGTCAAATAACTTTTTGAGCTTCTCCCTGAACTTAAGATGCCTTTGGTGGGATTCTCTTCTTTCTTCATCTAACTCAACAATCAGATTAATCCTTGTATCATAAGGGTTAACTTCTTCACCCTCAAGATACTGAATGAATTGGTAAGAGGATAATTACATGTGTAGAGGAAGAAGGGCCTAGACTCCATAGAATAGTTCAAATGGGCTCTTTATAATGGCTCTTTTAGCAATGATTCTATCTTCCCAAATAAAAAACTTCAACTGCTCACCCCATCTCCTTTTGTTAACTTCTAGTGTTCTTCAAATTATCTTCAAGAAAAAAATTGTTGCTTGATTCAAATTTTCCATTTCCCTAAGGGTTGTAGTTAGATTAATATGTCAAATTTATCCCATATTCTTAACAAATATCTACTAATGGTTTATCTCGAAATCTCATGGCATTGTCAACAACTATCTTTGCAGGTACTCCAAACCTACAAATAATATGATTCAAGATAAACTACATAACAATTTGATGAATTGCTTTCTTAGTAGGGATAGCCTTAACCCATTTGGTGAAATAATCAGTGGCCACCAATATCCATTTTTGGCCTACACTTGAAGGATATGAAATCTCTCCAACAAATTCCATACCCCATTGTTTAAAAGGGGCTTCAATTGACACTGGTTGTAAAAAGAGAGCACTTGAAGCCTTCATTCTTCCTTAAAATTTCTAACAACTTTCACATTTTCTTACCAGCAAGGTTGTATCTTTAAAAAGTGTGGGCCACCAATATCCTACCCTCAAGATCTTATGGGCAGTTACTCTTCCAGTAAATTGACCCCCACATACTCCCCCATGAAAATAGGTAATTAATTTGGGAGCTTCATCCTCTATAATACATCTTAAAATAACTCCTTCAGGATTCTTCCAAACAAAACCATAATCAATGATAATATACTTCTGGGAGGCTAGTTTGAGTGTCCTTCTTTGATTCTTATCTAAATGCGGAAGACACTCTGAATTCCTGAGGTAAAATATGATGTCCTTATACCATGTAGAGTTGACTAGTTTCTCATGGACATCCATATTTCCCTCCTCAACTTCATTTACTTCCATCACTTGCAGATTACTTTCTGCCATTAGCTTTTCCAGGCCTATACCTCTAACTAGTTTAGTGGTCTGAATATCCATGTCATATTCCTATAATTTTTTCACCCATCGACATCTTTTACTGGAGATTTCCATTTATGATAATATGTCTTTTAGCATAGATTGGGTAACATAAGCTATAATCTTGGAGCTTAAGATATATGGCCTAAATAAATTTGTCTCTCTAACCAAGGAAAAATCCTACTTCTCCATGATGGTGTATTTCAACTCATCTCCCTGCAATGCTTTACTAAAGAAAGAAATTGGCCTCTCATTTCCTTCCTCATCCTTCTGCAATAGTACAGATGCAATGGTATTTTCAGAGGAAAAAGAAAAAATTTGAAAGGCCTTTTTGTAATCAGGGCTGCTAAGACAGGAGCATTTTTTAGTGCTTCCTTGATTCCTATGAAAGTTTGGACAAATCCCTCCTCCCATTTGATGATCTGATCCTTATTTAGCATACTTTTGATGGGGATAGTTGTCTCAAAAAATTGGAAATAAATCTCCTGATGAAGTTTATCTGACCAAAGAAGGACTGAATTTCTTTCTTAGTTTTGGGAATAGGAACTTTTCTAATATCTTCCACTCTTTCAGGATCAATCATGACCCCCTCTTTTGACACAATGTGCCCCAAAAAAATTTCTTTTTGAACCCCAAAATGGAAATTTTTAGGATTCAATGAGATGTCATATTCTCTACATCTCAGTAGCATCTTTTCCACATGCTGCAAGTGATCATTCCTTTTTCTTGAAAACATTGTCACAACATCCTAGTATACAGTAATAAAATAATTGATATATCCTGAGAATGTAACATCCATAGCTCTTTGAAAATTAGCCCCAGTATTCATCAAACCAAATGGCATTCTCACATATACATATGTACCCGCTGGAGTGGTGAAAGCAGTTTTGATTCTTTCTTATTTCTTTATAACCACCTGGTTATACCCTGAGAATCCATCTAGTGTGGACAACAACTCAGATCCCATGACCAATCGCAACATGTTATCCATATTATGAAATGGATAGTTGCATTTGATTGAGGCCTTATTCAAATTTCTAAAGTCCACACACAACCTTATATCTCCATTTTTCTTTGAACTGGCATTAGGTTTGCCACCCATGAAGAATATCTTGTTGGTTGTATGATGCCTCCATCCCTTAATTTCTTTAACTCTTCTTTTATTTTTAGGGAAAGAAGTGGATTTATTGGCCTCTTATTTTTCCTAAATGGCCTAGCATTAGGTTCTAAAGGTATTTCATGCTGGAACAAATATTCCCTATATGATTTCAGTTCTGAATATGACCATGCCAAAAAGTCTTGGTACTTCTTTAACAACTCAAAATAGGAATTTTTTTCTTCTTTACTCAGATTACTACCTAGCCATATTCCCCAAATTGTGCTCTTCCACATCTCTTGAGGCTGAAATATGTCTATGGAAAACCCTGTCAACATTGTCAAATTTTGACTCTAAAGTGACCAAACTTCTTGGAATAGTGTTGGTGTTCAACTGGGTAATATATTTTCCAAATAGGGTCTCCTTACCATCACAAACACAAACCATTGGTTCCTAGTCCATACATTGTTTTGTAAATTCTCCTTCATTCTGCAAGAACCTCTAAACCGAGGCATCATCTTCAAATACTTTCCTGTGTTTTACATTGTCAAGGACAGATGGTCTTGACAACACTTCTATATCATAGTCACAATAAGGAGACATTGTACAATTTTCAAATTTGGATCCCAATACTACCAACCTGTTTGCAACAGCATTTTGAATTTTGTTATGATATACTATGTTGAAAGAGTCAAACATTTCAATAAAGTCCCAAACCGCATGCTTCTATTGTTTCATTCTTTGATTCTTGGTTGCATACAGTTTCCTAACTTGCTTGACTACTAATTATGAGTCTCCTTTAACAATTATATCTTTGATACCATACTTCCATGCAATCCTTAAACCCAAAATAAGTGCTTCATATTCAACAATATTATTTGTGCACTCAAACTTGAGCTTAAAGGAAAATTTAAAAACCTCTTGTTTTGGAGACACAAGGACAACTCCAACACCATTTCCAAAATTGGAGCAAGCTCCATCAAACATCAAATTCTAAGGGATACCAACTTGTTCAAGACACTTACTCTTATCAATATCATGTTCTTCAAAATCTGCATATCCCTTAAAGTTTTTGATATCCACATCTACATATAATACTTCATAAGAAGCATTATTAGGATCTTCAATCAAATGCAACATCTTTTTCTCACCATACAACTTGACAAGGTTCCCTTCTACTGGTATGGTGGCATATGACATATCCATCTGCACACTTCCACCCACACTAGTAGCCCACTTTCTTGATAATAACATACCCCATTTAGTAGGGAAATCCACAATAACTACATTCATGGTCAAGTACTTACCAGGGTAGGTTGTTAATTACACAACTAAGCCCTTTACATACCCTATCATGGGTACCTCTCTTGAATCCATAGCAGTGCACTTTCCAAAGGTTGTTGTTACCTTGATGTTTAATTCATTCATTACTTCAAGAGGCATCACATTACATGAAGCTCTTGAATCAAACATACAATTGTGCACAAGTCTATCCTTGATGATTAAAGTAGTATAAAAAGGATCAATGTCAAGATGAGATTCAACAAGGGTAGTACCCAAATACACTTCAGGAGATTCACCCAAATCCTCCAATGCTTCTGGCATTTCCAACTCTGTAATCACAAGGGGAAGATCCACACTATTTACATCCTTACCTAGGGGCACTACCTCCTCTTTGAATCCCAAATACTCAAATGCCCTTTTCCTATGCTCAAGGATCCTAAGAAATTCAACAATGGGTACAATGACTTTAATCTGGCTCAAAATCTGAGCAATATCACAAGGGACATATTTGGGTAATACTATGTTGGGAGAGATAGTAATTGCCCCTTCTTGTGGGATGAGGTCTCTTCATGGTTTGGGCATGGATTGGGGAAATGATTTTATTGGGAATGACTAGACCCTTGTTAGGTGTATCCTTCTTAGGAGGATCCTTTGGGATATTAGTGAGAAGTGGAGTTTTTGGCTTGGCTTGTGGCCCTCCCCCGTTGATCAAATCTACTTCTGAGATTGTAATCCTTTTCCTAAGAAACCATTGCATTCATTAAAATCTTCCTGTCTTCCTCAAAAGGAATTCCTCCATCATACTTCTTAATCATTAATGCCCTTAAGTACTCAAAATCATGGTTGGGAAAGTCAAAATCCTAGACCATATCAACTTCAAAATCATTAGTGGAAGGAAGAGGAGATACCCGATGGATGTAGTCCCAAAAACATTCTACAGTTCTAGCACTTAGCAGCTCAGTGGAAGTGGCTCCTTGGTGTGAATTATCAGGGCACTCCATCATACATACATCACCAAAAGTAGCATCATCATCATCCTCTTCAGTTTCCTCATTTATATCACAAGGGGAATGTGGCAAGAAACACTTGTCACACCAATCAATAACATGGTTTTCTTCTACCATGAAAACTTTAGCATTCAAAGGATTAGGGACCAATCTATTCTCTCTTGGTTTTTGTTTACTCCATGATCCCATAGGCCATTTTCCTCTCTCATCTGATCTGTGATCACCTCTAAGATGATTCTCAAACCTTTTTTGGCCCTGAGGTTGGTGCTGGCCCTGAAAGCTCTGTCTTATTCCTTTCTCTGCTCTAGCAATTTAATAGGAAATTTCCTTAACTTGCTGCTAAAAGTCTTAACTACTTCCTCCAAGATCAACTCCTTTGCTTGTCTGAGGCTTTTTAGGGTTTATCAGCTTAACACCCTCCCTTTTAGGAGGTTTCCCTACTGCCTTAATATTTTTTTCAATTTGCACTGCTAAAGTGAAAGCTTGCCTCAAGGTCCTAGGGTTCTTATCTCTCAAATAATATGTAGATTTCTTATCAAAAGCATCAAAGTACTTTATTAGGAAGGATTCATCACTTGGCCTCAAAAATTATAGGCAATCTAGTCAAAGTCTTGTTGAATCTAGTGTTAAAGTCTTGGACAGGCTCATTTGGATTCTTCTTTATGTTCTCAAATTCAGATAGAAGAAATCTAGGGTCAGTTTTATCCCCATATTGTGATCTAAATGCATTTTTCATCTTATTCCATGAATAAATTGAATTATCTGGTAAGGACTTATACCAATCACGGGCATCCTCTTCTAAGGTGTGGACAAAAAACTTTATATAGACATCTTCAAATTCAATCTCAAAATCCTCCATAGTTTTGACAAAAAGTATTAGGTGTTGGTCACTAGTAATAGCATTATTTCCTTGAAACTTAGGTAATGTATTCCTTACTTCTTGTGGAACTATATTAGGATATCCCACCATGCCTGTGAAATCTATGGGTCTACAAAACATTTACAAAAAAGGCAGGTATAGGTGGAGGATGAGCCATGTTATTCTGAGGAGGTGTCCCTATAGGAGGATTAAAATGGTGTGGGACAAGGGGCCTTTGAGGTAATGGTGTATGGTCTTCAAAGTAATGATCCTTTAAAGACTCAGTTTCATAGAAAATTTGATTAGCTCTAAGTGATGAAGGAGGAAGATGAGGAATATTTATTGTTGGTGGTCAAACTTGTACCCATGTCTTGGATCTGGAAGAACCAAGTCATTTGAGACAACTATAGAACCATCTCCAAGTTGTGGGACCTTGCACACTAGGGATGGATCTCCAGAGAAGGCTGATTCCTCTATCTATTTCTATTGCTACTACTACTCCTAATGTTGAAAGGTAAAACTAAGCTAACAATGCCAAGGGACCAGGGATAAAAGGATAACAGAAAGGTAAACTAATCTAAGGAAGGTGATAGCATTAGAAAAAGAGGGATGAACACTATCTGCTCTGAGTGAAAGTGAAGGGAATGAATTCAAGGGAGGCTAGGCATGTGTAGCACAACTAAAACGATATTTACCATATCAATTTCATGGAACACAACTAAAAATGGAGCTAGAAGGGACGTAGAGTGACACAACATGCATGCATTGTAAAAGAAAGGCAAGAAAAAAGAATACAAACATGCTCATGATAAAGAATAGTCATAAAATGATGCTTCCATTATTTCCAAAAATGCACAGAACTATTACAATGGAAAAAGAGGTCGATATTCACATGCACGAGCCAGATATAGAGGTTTTGTGGACTCTGAATACAAAAATATGAATTCCTTATCCAAGTTTGTAAGGATCCAAAGTGTCCAACATTAACAATGATTCCATATCTTACATTTATAGATGAATCTATGGGAGAAGAAGAGAAGGAGGGAAAACCTGATTTTGAAACACAACCACCAATAAGAAGCATACAATGCCTGCAAATCCTCCTGTTAATATGTCAAATACATTTCCCCAAGTCTATTTGACATGTTGTGGAAGGAAAGAGGGAGGATCAGATCCAATTGGGTGGTTAGAGTAATTGGATCTATTCATTAATGACCAAAAATAGGTTTTCCCATTTCTCACCTACCAGATCCACCAATAATTTGAATTTGAATATCTAATATTGTAGCCTATATTAGCAGCTATTTATTGAGACTAGGTGTATGCTGATCGGAGCTTTGTAAAAAAATATTTGGCTCTTAGAAGATTTTAGGGTTTCCTGCATACACAAAAATGTGGTGTGCATTTATTGACAAAAAATATGGTCAACTATGTAAAATTGTGTTGTCATTTCTTCCATGTGGTACTCATTGGTTTGTTGCAAGGATTCGATGCCCTATTGGCATGCTTTGATAGGTTATGTGTGCCACACTCAAGCATGTCATAGAATGACATGACATAGAATCGTACAAAGGAGGGCGTAAAGGTATGTGCATGGAAGAATGAGGTGTGGGAAGAAGGTAGAAGGAAGGTGCTCGCAATCATAACATGCGCAGATAAAAAGGGGAAAACTGGTGAGCAGAGAACATATGGTCAAGGTGAAACTATTAAAAGGTAATGTTTGGAGTGCACAATATGGCTAGGGACTTAGCTGATTGAAGCAAGTGTAAGGCGTGCATGTATGATGAATAGCTACTATGAAGAAGGAAAATGCGCAAAATATGCATGCAAGATAAGAGTGGAACAAAGAGGAAAAGGAAAATGTAAAGGGGATAAGGGGAAGTGCATAAGGATGTGTGAGAGAACAAAAACTAATTGAATGTTCCAAGAGATGACTAAAGTGCGCACAACCTGCAATGAAAAAATCAGAGCTAGAATATGTATGTAAGTTGTTGAAATAACTAGGAGATTTATTTGGATAACAGTTTTGGTGACTTTTGGGGCCATATTTATGCTAGATGAAGGATATTAATAGCCTAGAGCATCCATTGGGCATGGATTCTGCTATGTGATCATGAAATTCTAATTTTCATCTTTGAATAACTGCCCCTAACGTCATTTAAAGGATCATTTCTTCAATCTATTCTTAATCCTGTAATCTGCTGAAAATTATTTGAAGGAGATCAACACCCTAGAAGAAAAAGAAGAACACATGCAAGAAGCATGTGAGAAGAAAGAACTATGTACAAACAAATAATGTGCATGCAACTTACTTGGAGGAATTTAAACTATTTTAATATATACAAAACAATGTAGAAAACTTAATGGAAGGGTTTGAGATAGATCCCATTTACTTGGATTTACAGCACGCCTCCATCAAGATGAGTTAACTCGAAAGAGTTAGCCTCCTTGCATGAACTGATGATGTATGGGCCACTCCAAATTGCATCAAAAATTGAATGGTGCCCTGTTTTAGCTCTGTCAGCATCCAATTTCAAGACCAAGTCCCCAAATTTGAAATCTTTAGGCCTAGCCTTTCTGTCAAACCATTTCTTTTTTTATTTTTTATGTTACTCTAGCTTGATCATGGCAGAGTTTCTTGATTCTTAAAGACTGATCAGCTCTTCCATCCTAACTTCTCTCTGGTTTGCACCTTCAAATTCAAGCTATTGGGAAAGTGACAAAGAGTTCAACTCAAGTGTTAAAGGAAGTGTAGCATCCTTGCCATAGACAACCTTGTAAGGAAATTTTCCTATTACTTTTTTTACCATAATTTTATCTATGTAAAGTGCATGCAAGACCTTTGTATGCCACTATCGTTGAATGATATTAACTTTGTGCTTCATGATCCTGATTAGGTTCTTGTTTGTTGACTATGATAGACCATTTCCTTAAGGGTAATAGTTGGAATAAGTATTTAGATAGATGCCTAGATTTAGAGCCCAATCGGTGATTTTAGTGCTAAGGAAGGGTTTTGCATTATCAGAGATAATGGTATGAGGAATGCCAAACCTTGTTAGTATACCTTCAAGAAAGTAAAGGATGACTGACTCAGTCGATTCCTTAAGTGTGACAGATTTTTTCCATAATTGTAAAGTAGTATGTAGTTATCAACACCCATCTATGTACAACACTTGAAGGTGGATTGATCATGGTTATGAAGTTAAGACCCCATTGTGCAAAAGCTTGACCCACTTGGATTAGTCAAAGGGGAAGCACTACCAATCTCTTATTTCATGTAAAGAAAAAACATTATTTCCATTTTGTGACCCACTTGTGTGCATCCACAAACAATGTAGGCCAAAATATACCTGCCATTATGATTTTTATCATTGTAGTCTTAGTAGAGAAGTGTCCACCAAAGAATCCGTTATGAAATTTTGTTAACACCTTTTCATCCTACACGTCGTTGATATACCTTAACAACATGTCATCAAGATTATTCTTGAAGCTAAGTCCATCAATCAAAACATAAGGGATATATAATAACCTTAGATGTCTTCTCTTTCCATTGTTTAAGCTAGGAGGGTATGCACCCTCGGAAAGGAATGTGATCATGTCCTTTATCCAATTTTGCATGTCATGATCTATATTATGCTCAAGTTCTTTTTGTGGGAGAGCTCGAAACGGGGCAAGCTTCATCAAGGAAAAATGAAGTCTCATAGTCATTGTGTGTGTCATTAGCAAGCTGCTTGCAAATTCCACAACCTCTTACCAGCTTTGTGGCTTTGATAGTCACATCATAATCCATGATTTTGGTCACCCATCTTGCTCTCTTTACACCAATTTTTGTTCCCATGATTAATTCTCTTAATTCATAATCCTTCAGTGTCTGGATGAATAAATCCACTGGTTGTTCCATCCCTTTATAATTTTCTTATGTTAGGACAACATCAACACTTGCATCAGCTCCATAAGCATAAAGGATAAAATCCATTGAGTAATTTGGGTTGATGATTATTGGCACGTAAGTAATATCGTACTTGATTTTGTAGAATCTTTCCTTTCCTTCTAATGTCCATCTGAAAGTTATGTCCTTATTGAGCATCAAGGTGATGGGCCGAACCAGTCCTACAAAGTTATGAATAAAATGCCTAACAAAATTGATCTTACCAAGGAAGGACTATAAGGCCTTTTTGTGTGAGATAATAGGGAAAGTACTAGGATGGCTGAAAAATGCTCAGGATCAATTGTGATGCCATCCTTTGAAACCACATGACCCAAGAGCTTTCCCTATGCCACTATAAAATTACACTTCTTAGGGTAAAGAGATACCCCATACCTTCTACATCTCTCAAAGACTTTCTCTAGGCATGCCATGTGATCTGTGCTCTGCTTTGAGAAGACTGTAATGTCATCAAGGTAAACAAAAATGAACTCATTGATGTAACCTTTTAAGGAAATTTCCATGGTGCCCTAAAAGATTGTGCCTTTGTTGACAGACCAAAGAGCATCTTCTGATACACATATGTTCTCCGCTTGGTTGTAAACTTTGTTTTGAATTGATCCTCTTCCTTAACTAGGATCTAGTTGAAGAAAGAGTATTCATAAAGCATTGAGAATCTTTGTGTGTTGGCCATGGTATATAGAATATACTCCATAGAAGGCAAAGGATAATGCCTTGTTCAAATTTCTGAAATTAACACAGAGTCTTATTTCACCATTCTTCTTGTGCACCAAAACTAGATTACGACCTAGATAGAGTACTTGATGGGAAAAATAAATTTTTCCTCAATAAATTTGGATAACTCCTTTCTCATGAGGGGATATATCTTTGGATTGACTGGTCAGTGCTTTATATGATGGGCTTGATACCAAGATCAAGGTCAATGGAGTGTTGAGAAACACTTGGATCAACACCTTTGAGGTCTTCATGCTCTAATGAGAAGATATCACTATATTTTTTATAGAGAGAGATGAAGGCATGTTTTTCATTGTGCACTCAAGGTTTACTGAGCAACAAATCCTTTCCTCATGCAATAGTGATTGGGGAGGAGTCTTTTCGCACCATGTGCATATACCTTTCTTCACCCTTGAACTCATCATCAAGGATAAACATTTTTTCTAAGGTGACAAGCCCTTTAGGTAACTTATTTGACTTCAGTTGACTCACTTGGTCACTATATCTGTCATGCAAGTTAGCTTGCATTCCTGGTGAGAACTCATCTTCATTCTAGATGAACTGGATGATCTGCATGTCACTATCAAACATTTGCTCAGTTAGTATTGTTATCTGGAATGTATGGTCCTGATCACCATCTTAATGTGTTGAGTGTTTCCTTTGAAAAATTACTCAACAT
The DNA here is from genome assembly GCA_019776745.2 of Taxus chinensis. Lineage (NCBI taxonomy): Eukaryota > Viridiplantae > Streptophyta > Pinopsida > Cupressales > Taxaceae > Taxus > Taxus chinensis. Next base: position 92,472 of record JAHRHJ020003511.1, on the reverse strand, counting down.
GAGATTAACTGTGAAACCAAGAGCGGCCATTTGATCATCTTCCTTGTTCATTTTGCAAGGCACCACCTACAGGTTCAGAGCATCAAAGCTCTCAAGGAGGTCCCAAACTTTTTGTTTATAATCTTTGAGAAGATTATTACTTTGTTATAGCACTTGTTGGTAGACTTGGTGGATGACCAACTTTGTATACCCAAAGATATTTGTAGCGTCTTAATTTTCTTCTTTTCAGTAATCAGTAAACCACGCACCAGCGCCTCATATTCTACCACGTTGTTGGAGCATCGTAAACTGCAGCCTATGCGCAAAGAATAATTTATCATCCTTGGGAGAAATGAGAACAAATCCTGCTCCCACATCACTCCTTCTTCTGGAACCATCAAAGTATAACTTCCATAGGCCAAGTTCAACTTGCTCTTTCTTGAGCGCGCACTGCAGCACAACTTCTTCTTTAAGAATGCAGTAAGTACCAAGCCTGGTTTCATAAGCTTCTAGTTCTTCAGCATATGGATCAAATTTATGGTGCCTTTCCCACCCATTCATCAAGTACTATGTTAGGAACAGAGGGTGGAAGAGGCTACTCTTCAGGAATTTAAGTTTGTTCTTGGATTAAACATTTTACTTAGAGAGGGGATGGGACATATGGCTCTACATGATAGGAAAATATAGGTTCAACTTGTATGGTAAATTGGGTACCATACCTTATCTTGAGTAACGTATGAGACCAATCATAAGACAAATAACCACCTACTTAAGCACTGAAATCTCTTGATCAGACATATGGCAAAGAAAGGAGGTAAGTCAATGACTAACACATCTTGAGTAATTGTTAAACTTGGACATGCATGAAGGGTCAAATCAAGATCCTTAATGAATCCTAAATTATTGACAGGTTGAACCATCAAGTTGCAAAACTCCTTTAGTCAAGGGGGCTATACATAGGACCTAAGACATCAACTATCTTCTTGGGTATAACAGAGGTACTAGCGCCTGAGTCTATCATGCAATTATGGACAAGAAGTTTACCTATGATCAAGGACATATAGAAGGGCAGGGTTTTAACAACCTTGACTTACTTGTTTTATCCTCTTCTTTGAAGATGTTGATAGAAGTGCCCGAAATTCTGTATGGATAGATCAGCGCGATGGGAGTTACACCAGTGCTTCATGCAACAGGTCATGCACTAAGATGGAATAGTCAGGGCATCCCACATTGTGACATTTATATTTGTCTTCTTCATCTAGTAAACATAGTGTTGAATGGAAGACCCACTGACCTACATGCATTTGAGGAACAAAAACATCCCTTTTTTATGGTTTCTCAGGTACAAAACCAAGAGTTTTAGCTGAAGCGTAGGAGCTTGTACCTACCAAAGGAGGGGTATGCATGACACTTCAGAAGCCAGCTTTGCGTAGAGCCTCTGTATGTAGGGACTTGAACACTCTTACTACTAGTATGCCTTAGCTGCATCTTTTTTACTTTTTGAGGGTCGGTCTGCGTTGCTATAGAGTGTGACCTGTGCACCTGAAACTCGAAGCATTCTCCTTCTTATATCTCGTGTTATCCACAATCTTGGGCTTGTAGTCTATCTTGTATCATCTGTTGCTTGGTTGATTTCACAGAAGTCCTCAGTGCCAAAGAACATCAAATTTACCTCTGGAGGAGCTTCTGGTCTTCCTTAGTTTTTTGCTTTCAGGGTGGCACTTGTTGAAGGCTCGCAAGCTGGAAGCATTCTGGATAATGTAGGCTTGGGCATGTGCATAACATTAGTGCACAGTGATATTGAATGTGAGGCATATTGTAAGGGAACCACCATTCTGATACTCATGCACCAAATTATTCTGAACTAGAACAAGTGCCTAACTTATACTAGGTACTGGAAGAAGAGGTTGCGAAGGAAGGAATGACTTGCAAGGGCAAGATGCATCGTTATTATGTCATCTATCATTTTGTTGGTTGGGCACGTCATCTTTGGTTTCCATATTGATTTTCTGCCAAGGCTGATTGTTTTGGCTTATGTGCCTGATTATAAATTGCCTCTATAAGCTTGCGCCTATGTTGCTTTTCTAATGATATTACTTTGTTTGATAAAAGTTTATGATTAGAGCCTTTAATTCTTCATCCTCCTTGTTTATGTGCGATGGAGAGTAGGATGTTGATGCAACTAGGTTGCGCGCTTTTCTCAAGAACCAAAATAGGGGCCATATAAGGTTGGGGTGCTTGTGACATTTCTTGAGAACAAGATTGTAGGTGGTCTAGGAGATCATCTTTCCTACCTTGAATAAGACTATTTTTTTCCCTTACTACAATACTATAAACAACTGGTAAGGTCCTACCTCCCATATATTTTTGATCATATTCACATCCTCGTGAGGCATTAATTAGCTATCTCATGTGCCACCCATATCCTTATACATAACTATATTCAATAATATGAAAACATCCATATATTTTTAACAATACAAAAATATAGACCTATACAAATATATTTAATTGTTCGCACTTTACATTACATATGGTGTTTGTCATTATGGTTTGATTAATAGCATATATTTTAATTCTTATACACATATATTCATAAGGTATATTGAAGCTTAATGCATAACATACAAATTGTTACATGTCTAATAGAAGAAAAATTGGTTCCTTAGATTACTTCTCTTAAAATAGGACATCCCTTCACACTAAATAGGTTCTACTATTTCATTATGTTTCCTTCTTAATTCCTCATTATGTTTGATTTTATATCACATACATGCTATATTTTAAACTAAATGGAATAGTACATGTGTCTTAGATAATGTTGACATATCTTGCATTAATGTTTTTTCTTACTACTTACTATGAAGTCTTTATCATTATTTGAAATTATTATTTGTTATAATTTAAGGCACACTTGTTATTTTCTTTTGTAATTACTTGTCTACTTCGTTGTGTGTGTCCTAAGTGCCTTATTTTTATTGTGAAGTCATGGGTGTTCCATGTTATGGCTCTATGTCTTTCTTGTGTGACATTTCTTAACTTGTATGAAACCTAAGTTACTTGATTGTCTTATGACACTGTGGGTGTCCCAAATTTTTAAATGGCTCTATTCCTTGATGTGAATCTTCTCTACATTTTATTAATTATGTTTTCTCACTTGAATATTGTCACATATATTTTAATGTTATATTACATGTATTTTTTTTCTACTCCTACTATTTGTGTTGCTATTATCATATATTAGTACTCTTGTTTCTTGTCTCTTTGTGCTGACCATGGTTGACACCATGTGCAACCCATCTTTACAAGTGCATGCTCACAAAGGTGGCTGTCTACTTTAGCATTCCACATTCTTAAACACATTATTAGATATAAAATGCATGGGCACATAAAATATTCTTTTAATTCATGCACTCAAATGCTTTATTACACACACTTCAAAAGAGGAATGCATTCACTACAATATATTCTACACTTGCAAGTAGAATTCCAGGGATTCATACATAGTTTTTTTAGGGAAAATGTCCTCATAAACATTTTTAACACTGATATAAAAATTTGACATAAAACACATAAGTGAAAGACTGTATAGAAAGGTGAGCACTGTACAAACAATTCTAAGCTTACCATACACTTTATACCATTAGGAATTTATACCAAATTTATGCTTCACTTTTAGATTTCCACTTAGGGATATAGGTATTTGGCATAATATCATATTAATATGACACAATTCTTAGAAATTTATAGGGGCGTGTATATTTTACTCCTCCACTTCAATACTTAATGTTCCAGTTACAAAATATTTATGGGCATGAGTCTCTTTCTCCATTTTCATTTCATCACACTACACATTCTTCAGTAGTACAACATAGAAGGAAGAACATATGGTACTCATTTTATTTTATACCTTGTGTCTATATATAAAAAATTGGGCCTAGATCCATCTGCAGTGGTGTGGTCCATGAACAAAATTATGGAAAGTATTAAAGTGGCAAAGTTATTTGTAGGTGTGTATATGAATTACTTAACAATGCTAAATAAATCAAAGCTAACACCTAATAGCTTCAATGCAATGCTAATTAGATCAATATACCAACATGTTTAGAGCTTAAACAAGGCTAATCTAGTGACATATTTGCATTAGAACATTGAAATGAAGATTCTAACTAGCATGCTAAACATATTAAACCTCTATTCTCTAATTGAATGCTAATGAAAATGAACCTATTTAGATCCTTAGCAATCAAAAGGGTTGATTGTATGCTTTATTTCAAAGGTTTTCAAGAATGGAGTCTTGTTAATCCATGGCTACAAGACCATTTTGACATATCTCCATATGACTTCAAAACTTGGATGGATGAATGCAAGAAATGAGGATAGCTAGCTCCTCTAATCGAATGAATTCTCTAAGATGAAGGTGCAAGCTGGTCTATTTGTATATGCTCTATTTGACTCTCATTTAGGTGTAAGTAGGAAGGTTAGGAGGAGGGTTCCTTTATATAATCTAATGGATTTTAATAAGCTTTACATCCTATTGTATGTGGGATAATAGGTAAAATTGAGGTTAGTTATGAATAAGCATGGTTTAGAATTGGTTTATTTTACTTTAGGAGAGTTTACTTTGTCCTCTAGTGACTCATGGGGATTAAGGGGGTTTATTAATTAACCAAAGTGATTAATTAATAGGTGTATAAGATTATAGAATCTTTTTAGAGGAATAGTTAGTATGATTTATGTATATGAGAGTATTTTAATCAAATAAATGATTGATTTATTGATTAAATAGAAGAGAGAATTAATTAATTAAGAATAATTAATTAATCTAGATAGAAAGGGGTATTAATTAATTAGAAATAATTAATTAATTTAGATCGAAATAATTAATTAATTAAGATAGAAAGGGGACCTTAATTAATTAGAAATAATTACTTAATATAAATAGAAAAGAGAGCTTAATTAATTATAAATAATGTAATTAATCTAGATAAAAAGGGGATTTGATTAATGGAAGGTTGTTAATTGGCATCATTGTTGGATAGAAGAGTTAATAAACTAACATAATGTAATTAATTAATGAATATAGCAAAGAAAATGTGTGATATTGATGATATGTCGTCAATTTGTGGGAAAGGGTATAATTAGCGCAATTTAAGTATTTAAATTGCTCAAAATAAATTATAGGTGTCTAAATTTTTCCCTCTTTGGGGTGGCGTAAGTGATGCCACTTCAAAGACAGTAAACATATAAAATTTTGAAGGGGTAGAATAAAAATTAGTAGAAGTGAGAGATACCCCCTCGAGTTTCGATGGGGTGATGAAAAAAGGTGATCGACGATCGAAAAAAGATGAGAAGTAGGCAGAAGAATGGGGACGAGGCAGGATGCCCCCGAGGAGAGGGAGAATTAGGGGTGAAAGGGAAGTCGTGTAGAAGAAATATGGATGAGGGGAGAGAAGAGCTTAGCCTCTAGCTGCTTATTTGTTTGGAACAAATTTGATGTATCATATTGCCATAGGAACTACATCATCGGTCCTTATGAAAAATATAAGCATACGACAAAGGTAAAATGACATGAAAAGCCATTACTACGAACAATTGTCCATTGCTGATAGTACCAACTCCACGCAAACATACAATAATGCAATGAAATATGAGAAGGAAACAAGCTCATATAACAGGGAAAACAAGTTACAACGCACTATCTAAACCCAACAACGGGCAAGAAGTTGTACAATTGTTTGGTTATCATTGCTGAAGAGATCCACAAGTTATTTCATGTTGATGACAGGGTTAAAATTCCCAAGCACGGATCATACAAGGGGAAATTAACAATGGACACGGGGTCCATGAAAAGCATTGTGCGCAACGAATAGCACCAGAACCAAAAAGTGCCCCCATCGTACCGACAGCAACAGCTACTTTTTGTGAATGGTTTTTGAATCCATGATCCACAGTCGTATAATCGGGGAAGATGTGAGACAAACCAAAGGATTGGAGAAAATACCATGCGGCAAGACCAAGTTCAGCCGTAAGAAGCAAGTTACCATTTAGTAGGTGGTTTTACTTTTAGATTTTTTTGAAATTTTGCTTGTTTTTATATTTTTTTGATATATATTATAATTGTTGTTGTTGTTTTCTCGAACAAGTTTCTATGTTTTTTCGTTGTTTTTTCTCGAACAATGTTCATTGTTTTTTGTGTTGTCTGAAAAATTTTCTATTGTTTGTGTGTTTGGTGAAAAATTTTCTATTGTTTTTTGTGTTTTCTCAAAACAATGTTCTAATTGTTTTTGTATTTGGTGAACCACTTTTTCTAATTGTTTTTGTGTTTTTAATAGTTTTCCAAAGCGATGTGCAGATAACCAAAAAGCATGGATTGCCCCCAGCGTAGGTGGAGAATATACAAGGGCAGAAGCCCAACGCGCTAAGGAATAAGAAGTGAATTTCGTTGCAGTGCCCCCACAGCTTTGAAGAAGTGGAAATCACGAAAGACCACTTCCTTCCCTTTTTTTAACAGACGAATAGAGAAGGCAAAGCTGGAATCAACGCGCTGACTAGATTGGTGTCCAAGGAACTGCGATGTAGACCTGGTTCAGTGACAAAGACAACTACCCTTCTAATACAGAATGCTTGTGACCAACGAATCCTCCGAGAGGAGGCCGCCAGAAACCAGTTTCTACCCAAGGACTTGGTCCAAAGTGCCACAATTGCGTGGTTTTCACTAAGTGGACGACTGTTTTTCTTTTTCTTTTTCTTTTTTTTTTTTTTCTCTTTTTTTTTTTGGCTGTTTTTCTCTTTTGTTCTTTCTTTTTGCTGTTTTTTCTTTCTTTTCCTTCTTTTTCTGCCTTTATGTGCCCTGTTTCGGCCTCCCACCCCAATCTTGCTGCCCTGGCCTTCCACTGGGCTTACTCACGCCCCTCGCGGCTCTCCTTCCCCTTTTGTTGTGTGAGCCAACTTGTATGCCCCTGTGCCATACTTGCAACTATGAATAGGGTCCTACCATTTATGGTCGAACTTCCCCTTTCTTTTCTCGCTCTGCTCTAATTAGTGTTGAACTGGATTCTCCTTCCCTAACTAAATCACCCACCCTCAACTGGGCAAGGGATGGATTCTCTTGTTTAGTTGTCGGGAGAATTCTATGTTTGCTATATTTTCAGTGTGATTAAGAGCGCAAATGCCCTCCATTCCAGGAGCTCTAACTCGCCATCTGCCACTGCCGGTAATCTTTCATCACATCGTATCCCAAATAGTCCCCCAAGAGAAATTCCCAGGGATGGGAGGTCAAAATCTCTAAAGGGATGAATGATTTCTGTCTTCCTGACACGAGCGAAAGGCGTCGCACCGAGGGTGCGAATTGGATGTTTCGAGTAGGCCCAGAGGGCTGGGGATTTGTAGGTGGCCACCAGTTTCCGACCAGTTTTGCTAAGCAATCTTCTCCATTTCCTTACCAAAGTCTTGTTTGTTGCCTCATCTTGTCCTACCTGAGGGTAATTGGCGGTGGACATTTCAATCAATCTGATTTGGAACCGTTGGCAGAAGACCTTTCACAGTTTTTGTTCTTAAATGCTTCCCATTATCTTGTGACAATGGCTGCAGGGTACCATATCGGTAAATAATTGATTCTGATGAAATTTAGAAATCTGTGCTCCTGTGACCTAGGTTAAAGGGACAGCCTCCACCCATTTTGGAGTATTCTGTAGCTTTGATTATATGTGTATGACCACAGATGAGGTAGGAGTAAGCTTCCCTATAGATCAAGTCCCCCCACTTGGAGAATGGCCACAAGGTAGTGATTGGTTGCATGGTTTGCGATGGAGCATGGATGAAATTTCCATACTTTTGGCATACACACAGTTTCTAAACATAATTACAACATCATTTCCATGGTGGGCCAATAGTAACCTACTCTTAAACGTTCTTAGCCAAGACATTCCATTTTGTATGTGCTCCCTACTCCTTCGTGTACTCTTATTTAATTCCTAGATTGACTCCCGACACATCCACCACGTAACAATCCTCGTAGCCACGACGATAAAGTGTACCTCCTAACAGGGTGTAAAACGGGGCTATTGGTGAATAGGCTCTGCTTTTCAGAGCGCGAGATTCGGGAGGGAATGTCATTGTCCTTAGATGGTGGAACATGGGTCATCCATGGTGAATGGGGACCCAAACCTCAACAAGCCAAGCAATATTCTGGCATGTCCAACTCTGGCTGGCGGAGATTTTTCTACGACAGATGGCATACATTGTTTCCCCCCTGGCAGAATACGAAGCATAGAGCCCACCTTACCATAGCATATGCCGATCTATTCTGCGCTCTTGGGATTTGCTAAGGTAATGCGGCACAAAATACAATACTCCTTCCGGGTTTCACCAACTTCTTATAAAGGTATGATCTTGTCCTCCTTAACTTTATACTCATCATTAACCTGTTTGGTGATTAGCTGGGAATCACGTACCGCCTTCACATGTTGAATATTCCACGTGCTGGCTAGTTCATTCATCACCCCTTCCTGCAATATTGCTTCATATCCCGCAAGTTGTTTGTGCAAAGGGAAGGCCAGCGGAAAGCCTTTGGTATAGGATCACCTGAAGAGTCATAAGGACCACCCTGCACCGAACCACATGAAACTAAAAGATCCTCAAAAATGTATCTGCCATACATAGATTCTTCATGTAGAGAAAAGATGCATCTGGCAGATCCAGACTCACAGTTTCGATGCTTTGGCAAAGGTGCTTCCCGCTAGCTGGTCACAAGTACTTGTCCTTTAATTAATTGATTTTTGATGACCAATTCTCATATCAAACTCACTGTTAGATGATCCGATTAGCCATTCTACTATGAGGGCAGATTTGGACAACAAAATACTTGAGTGGGTCGACCTTAGGATATGAAGCTTGGTCTTAGATTTAGCAGGTAATTGCGAAAGTTTCTGAAAGGCAAAACACCAGCCAAACAAGCCTTCCAATCTGAGGATAATTATTTCTAGATGCAGAGGTGTTCGACTCAGATAGTACACTACTTTCTCTTTATGGCTAAGGTCTATTGTTTAAGCAGTGCCACCAATAGGGCAATTGGTAGCGAAATATAGAGCAAAGTGGTTCTCACCGGAGTGGGAGGCATGAGGATAGGTGATTAGCCAGTACTTTTCGCAAGCAAAGGCTTTTTTGTTGCTCAGTCCCCAAATGAAAGTGATGTCCTTCTTAAGCAAATGAGTGAATGAGTGACAATTTATCTGGGCAAGCTGGGATATAAAGCCGGCGAATGGCTTGATTTTCCCTTGTCAGCTCGCAGTTGCGTGATATTCCAGGTGAGGCATTTCTGTGAATGGCAGATACTTAGCAGGGTCTACCTCAATTACCTCGTCTTAACACGATGAGCCTAATCGTTTTCCTCCCACCAGCACACAAAGACACACTTCTTTGGATTTGCCTGACTTTTATTCACGTAGGCGTTCACAGATATGACCCTCACAATGATAGGATGTTCCTCTTGTTTTGGACTTTCACAGGATGTCGTCTACCATAGTCTTCCATGATGTCATGAATCATATCGTGACATTTACTAATGTCTGGCCCATTGATAGTTGCTCTTCCCGCGCATTCTTAAGGCCGAATGGCATCAACCTTATAACAGAGGTCCCCGCAAGGATTTGTGTGAAAGCTATTTTGTGTTGTCTCCTTCAGCATCTTAATATTTGATTATAACCTAAAAGCATCCATAAGTGATGCATTCATACCCTGCGGTTGATTCAACAATCGTGCCAATAATGTTGGGCAATGGAAGTCAATCTTTAGGGAAGCTTTATATTGATGCCCTAAAATCTGTGCAAATTCGGATACCAATAGGTTTCTTCTGACAGGAACAATGTTTGCTATCCATCAGAATAATCAATTGGCCCTGATAATTATCCTGGCAAAGCAACCTTTTCCAACTCTTCTTTAACTAACAAGGCCACTCTTGGGTGCATCTTTCGAAGCTTCTGTTTTGATAGGCTTAGCGTCTGTGTGCCCAACCAAGTTATGCACACCAAAGTTGGGATCAGCCGGGCATGTTTTTAGTAAGACCATTCGAACACATCAATAAACTCTCGTCAGTAGCAGAGTGAACGTCTTTGTTCTCTTTGCTGAGAATGATGCTCTCAATTTTTACTATCTTGGGATCTTCTATCAGTACAATATTACATCAATGTTTTCCTTCAACTAACAATTTTGATAAATCCTCCATACGCATGGGATCGGGAGGTAGGTTAAGATCTTCTCCAAGATGTCTCTACGGATTTTCATCCTTGGCGTGGTCACTTTGTTTGTCCTTTGGGGAGTTTCTTATTCGTTTGTCAGCCACTGCCCAAAGAGGTTTTCACTAATGTGACTTGGAATTTGATTTTTTCCGGGGCTTTTCTTCTTTAACTCTTCCTCAGCTTTTGTGTTTAAAGTGTGCTGCCAAAAGTTCAGCCCCTCAGCCGGTAGCGCAGTGTCTAAGTCGATAAAGAAACCCTTCTTTCTTGTGATCTCCAAAATGGGAATTGTATCCCTTATGCCCAGGAACTCTGCAATAGCCTTGTCATGCTCGATAAATCTAGTGGCAACGTGACATTGTTGGTCCCATTCAACAAGGGAGGGTTACAAGGTTCAAGGGTTGGTTCATTTGGGGTGATGTTTAGGACAGCATTATGCATGGAAAAGGTTTCTGAGGCCAGATCCTCATATTGGCTAAACACAGGAACCGTATCGCTATCTAGATAATCAGAGCTATCCTCAATGCCTCATAAAAGTCGCTCCTTGATCGGTGGGGTGTGCTCCATAAAGGCGAATCCCAATGCCATATCTTTTCTGTTTTGAAATGTGGAAGAGGACTTGTTCTCTTCCTTGTTTTCCTGTCCTCCACATCCTAGGCCTTTTAAGCACCATGGAGTACAATCATTCTCATTCTTCTAGATTTTTCATATTCTGGGGTTTGATAACAAGATGGTGAGTGTCCTCAGGGACCCAAGTAGTAGGTGGATCAAGTAATTTTCCTCAGCAGCTACCTAGCCTCAGGTAGGAACACCCAATAGATGTTTCCTCTCCTAGGTCTCCCTAAGCAGTAGTTGGGGTTCGACTCTATCTTGGCGACAAGGGAGAGGTCAAACCAAGAGCGCTTGTTGTACATTAGACTCCCCACAGGCCATAATTCCGAAGTTTTCATCTCTCTCCCATAATTAAATGGAAGGATGTTGAAGTGGATCCCCCGAGTGGCAGACAAAGAGAATTTTAATCTACATCGAGATTCCATGGCCCCTCAGATGAGAGGACAGCCTATATCCTGTGGAGGGACATGCATTGTACCCTGTCGTGTAGCTATTAAGAGCTTCTACAATGACAAAGGGCCTCTGAGTCTCCTGGTATTGTTTTACTGTAATGTCCCTCATAGCTCAGCTTGATGCATTGATGAAATGTTTGATGGTAACACTGCTTTCATGGCATGGATCCATGGTCGCCCTAGAAGCATATATATGGAATTTCCAAGTTCTAAGGACGTGAAACTTTGGTCCTGATGGCAAGTGGGGCCGCCACCTCCCTGGCAGCTTAATGGTGCCGGGGTGCTGCTCTCTTTTCTCCGCGTTGTCGTATGCGTGGTGTGATGATATGGACTCAAATCTGCCTCTTTATGTTCCCTGTTGACAACCTAAGCGTTGCATATCCAATCTTGAATCCCCCATTGTCCAAAAGCACCTTTTTGATTTTTCCTGCGGGTGACAACTACCTCAATGGTATAAGGGAGATTTTGTAGGATTTTCTTCTCAGGGTATGGCCCCTCACCTATGTTGAAAGTGAGATGCTCACTTGGTGCATAATTTGCCACCGCGGCTTGAAAGGTATGCAGGATCAACTTCCTAAAGCCACTCTCCCCGACCCCTGAAAAGAGTTTGATACAAAATTTCCCCTTATGAACATTGGATATCGTTGAGAAGATCTAAGATCGAGATCTGTAGCAGGTATCTTCTCAAGTTGTTCTCAATGTATATATTACCAGTTACGGGGTCAACAGAGAGGGTTTCTGAATCACGAGGGCGGGCCACACCTAAGAACCAGCATGCAGTCCTTTCCCTTGATCCGCATGGTATTGGACAGCGGTCATAGGGGAGCGAATACATCAGATAAGTGAATAGTAGTTGTTATCTCTCTTGGTATACAAGTAATTCGTGGCTGTAAGGTTTGGGATTGACTCTCCCCGATCCGGTTTTTTCATTTCCGACTTATCATGCTTGGGGAATGGTTCCTTATATATTTATTCATTTATAATATTAAAAAATCCCCATTTTCTCGTTGGTGTTGCATGTGGCTAAGGGTTATCCACCTCTATCTCCCCGTTGTCAATGAGGTCTTGAATTGTGGTGACCAGTCGCAACATTGTTTGTTGTATGAGCTTTTACGCGATGCATTTTCCAGTATTCTGCTCCTTAACCATGAAGGATTAGGAGCGTTGGTATCGAATGGTGTGTAGGATAGGTCATATTGTGGGCCGAATCAACTGTTTAGTATGATAGACAACGGCTCATTGAGGGAGGTGAATGTTCTCGCTTTGGTGGTGGTTGATTGGGCCCTTGGTTATTTAGTTTTAAAAGGTGACTGGTTGGACGTTTGAAAACGTTTGGCACAGTGATTCCGTCTCCCACCTGTTTTTGTTTTTATTATTGTTAAAGATCTTTGGCTCTTCAGGGGGTTTTGACAACTTGTTGCTTTAGATTGGGTTTTGAGGGTTTGCCTTTGGGCAATGAGAGCCTTTTCTAGTTTAAATCCATTTCTCGAGAACCTCCTCAAAAGGTGCGGACCACAAGATTGGAGGTTGGAGGAAGCTATATCTGGGTTTGAGATTAGGACGAAAATTATGTAGCTCTTCTAAGGGAAAGCGCAAGGGAAGCGCACTAGCTATCCCTATCATCGTTGGAGGAGGAAGCGCGCAGGTTCTCATTTGGGCGTTGTGTTGTGCCCGCACAATTCTTGCCATGGTGAAGTCACTCTCTATGTTTATGAGAAATGAAAACACGAATCTTTCCGCCAATTCTGGCTAGGTGAAAATTGCATCCTCGTGGCAAGCGACGTAAACATTTAAGCTTGACACTCCGAGACTCTTAGGAAAAATTCTGATGAGGTAATTATCACTAATAAGGGACACCTCTTGACATGGCCAGTTAGAAATCTTTAAAATGATCCCTTGGGTCTCCCTTTCCTTTGTATTTGTCAACTTTGGCATATCAAATTTCTTTGGAAAGTGTTGAAGGTCATTGTCTTGTCAAAGGATTAGGGCATAGTTCTTGTATTGGTATGCCTAATTACCCGATTTTGTTTCTGGTATGATTCGCATGGCGTTGCTTTCATAGATTGTACTTCTTGTGCGAGCAATTGTTCTTTAGTGGGAGAAGCAGGGAGAGGGATGTGTACATGATGATACACTGTGTCTTTTCTCCTGGTTTTCTCGAGGAGTTCGTGGATCCTAAACTTAGGCTTTGACTTGAACGTTCTTGTTTGTGCTTTCTGTTACTTGGAAAGTACGAAAAGCTAGTTGTCGCTTAAGTTACTGGAGTGTGTTGGATTGTGACTTGGTGTGTGTCTTCTTCTTCTAAAGGTCCCTCCTCTTCGTATTGTGGGGTTCGTCCCATGTCTCATGTTCTATCTTGTTCTTCGGGCCACTTTGATTGAGGGTTTATTTATGCCTACCACTTTTATAATTTTAGGTAAGAAGTGGGAAACATTGTCCGCCTGTTAAATCTCTTCCATATTGATAAGGGGGTGTTCCCCTTAGTAGTGTCTTTTTTGTAGTATTGGTTCCGTACTCAATGGGCACAATTTGGCCCCTAATTCCATTGACCCATGCCCAAAGACTCTATCTTTGTTTCTAAGGAGGAAAATCATCTAGTGGAGTGGGTCAAAATCAAAGTCTGCATGTGGTGATTCTAATTCATTTCCACTATGATATTCGACCATCTCTTCTGTTTTCCTTTCTGCAAAAATAGTGGTCCATAGATCGTGTCCGACCTAAATGGGTTTGACCCTGTCTGTTAGAGTTTCCCATGCTTGGGCCGTTGTTTTCCCTCATATGTGTGTTTTTTTAAGAAACCCTAGACACCCGTCTTGGTAGCCATGTTTCGTATATTTTACTCAGGTTAAGTTATCATAGATTTGTTCAAAGATCAAATAGTCTACCCTAGTGAAACAAAGATGTAACATGTTAAGATAAACTAACAGTGTGTAAATACCAATTGTGATAGAATGATAAAGTCACCAATGAAACAATCGTTGGTAATTCAAAAAACTTAATCAAAGAAGTACCTCCTAGTTATTTTTAAAAGTAATTTACGGACCCAAATGATTAACACACGATGTCTCCAGTTATGTCGGAAGTTCACAGGAAGAACAAAACTTAAGTAATACATGAAGTTAAATGCGATCTCCCATAAAGATATACATAGCAAGCTCAAGTCTGATTCGACCTAATTCAAAAAGTGTCATTATGGTTTTCGAATGACACACACAATATCACCACGATATGTTACCCACTTTTTTGCAAGAAAGGGGTGTATTGATATCGAGTGGGTTTTTTGATATAACACTCACAAATGGTAGTTCCGAACACCTTTTGAATTGATGGTAATATTAAAACTAAAAAAAAGCTCAAAGTATAGCTAGGAATAAGTTAAGAAGGTGTGCATGTAACCGTACAATAAGCATTTATGTCTAGTTTACACGAAACAACAACGTAATATCGAATTGTATGATACAGACAAACCACTAACTCCTCTTATTGAAGTCCGCAGTGAGACCCCGCCTAACTACAATGATGATCTTTATGTGGTGATCAAGATCACAATGGCTACCAAATGACGTGAAAACGCCCCACTCTCACTTTTTTTTTAGAACGTTTAACTACCAGGCCGCAAACCTATGGATGGCGTAAACGGACATAAAAGTTGAGAAAGAAACATTCAAAATGGCAACACAAAGGTAAGCATACACACCTCTTTTGATCAACAAGTGCCAAAAGAATATGAAAGAAATAACTTAATAAAAAAATACAAAAAATGCTCGTCCTTACTTCGGCAGAGTTTTTCCTTGCCCATAAGCAAGAAAACCAGGCGAAAGTATACATCCAAATACATCACACGTTTCTTCTCAAAACAGAAGGTTCATTCCACCAAACTCACACTATTTTAAAATGGTCAAAGTGGGCTCCTGGCCAAAGTATATTCTCCTACATGGTTCTCTCACCCTATGTGTTACAAAGTTGCCACGAGCGAGTGCGATTTACCCAAAAAGTCACACTGACTAGTTTGGGAGTATCTCGGCTTTACTTTACCCCCTTCAAGAACAGTAGGCAACTAGTGCATCTACATGTACTATCACTGGGGTTTCCTCAACGGACAACCTATAACGCTATCTCACAAAGGAATCACTAGTCAAGTAGGTAGTGCGGAGAACTTCCCATTTCATCCACAAGGTTCCCTGTTGCGTGGACTACTTTGGGGTTCCTGGAACCACCCCCATTGTTCTAGCTTAAGGTGTTATGCCAAAGGGGTTATGTTCCAGTTGAGCGGAGAGGGACGTACCCTTTTCCGAAACCTGCAATACAGTGTTTTGAATGTGTTGTTCTTTTTATCTTGTTTAATTAGGTGTGGTTTGATTGAACACCTTTTGACAACCTGTATAACAACTGTATTAGTAGGTTTTGATTTTGTTTTGATTCCTCCTTTCTTTGACAAGCGTTTTTAGGTCTTGCACTTAAGCGTTAGTAGTTCTCCAAGAAAATCACATTATTTAGAAGAGGATTAAGAGTTGCTTTTCATTCTCAAGATCATCCAAGGATGCAAGAGAAGAGCATACACAACAAATAATCCAACTAAAAAGTAAAGAAAATCTTTTCAATCAATGAACCATACAAAATTCTTGATAAATGTTCATTCCTTTAAACCAAAAGTGAAAGATGAAGTTTCCAATTTACCAAATGTTATAAAATGAAGACTAAATTTGCTTTTGATTCTCAAGATCACCCTAAGGTGCAATAGAAGAGCATACACAAACTTTATCCCAACTATATAAAAATGGAAAACTTCAAATCAAAGGACCATTGAAAAATGCTTTGTAAAAGGTTCATTCCCTTAAGCAAAATGAATAATTAAGTTTCCAAGTTTAATCCCAATGTTAAAAAGATAGAGATCAAAGTTGTTTTTTATTCTCAAGATCACCAAAAGGTGCAAGAGAAGAGCATACACATGCTTTGGTCTAAATCGAGTAAGCATGGAAATACAACATTCATCAAAACATTAGACATGTTAGAAAATGACCAATTTTAAAATAACAGAAAAACCTGTAACTTCTGTAAGTGTAAATCCCAAATTTATGTTTTCATTACATAGTTAACTTCAATACCTTTCCAATGCAAAAAAAAATGGAGTCATTTCGAGCTCGAGAGCAAAATTTATGGCCTTCGGAAGATAGGTTACGCATATGCTCTTATACTCATGGGTGTGCACTTGACATGCACTCAAAAAATGTCAAAAAAAACGTCCCTTAATCTACAAAATGGGAAAAAATTTCCAACCAAGATTCAATTTTGACAACCCATCACATTAATATATGAATATAAGACTCAACGCTATCAAACATTAACATACATGCTCAAGAATTTAAGATTTTCAAGAAATTGACAAAACTAGCATGTAGAATGATGAAAAAGTAAGCTCTAAAAATGAAAACATGATGAAATCTTGAAATTTCCTCACCAATATTTAAATTTTGACAGCAACCCACCACATTAATATGTAAATAGAAGACTCAGCACTATCAAACACTAACCTATATGCTCAAGAATTGAAAATTTTCAAGAAATTGACAAAACTAACATGTAAAATGATGAAAAAGTAAGCTCTAAAAATGAAAACATGATGAAATCTTGAAATTTTCTCACCAAGATTAAATTTTGACAGCAACCCACCACATTAATATGTAAATAGAAGACTCAGCACTATCAAACACTAACCTACATGCTCAAGAATTGAAAATTTTCAAGAAATTGACAAAACTAGCATGTAAAATGTTTAAAAAGTAAGCTCTAAAAATGAAAACATGGAGAAATCTTGAAATTTTCCCCTTAATTCCAATTTTGACAGCACTTCACCTCCTTTATACCTACAAGGAAGACCCAACACATGCAAACTCAACAAAACATGTTAAGAAAAACAAGTTAGATCAACATGTGTAAAAGAGAGTTAGTAACCAAAAATAACTTAACTACAAAAACTTGAAATTAAGTGCAAAGGACAATGGAGTATGTCCCACCGAGCGTGCCAAATGTGTGCATATATACTTTGCTTAATGCTAAATCAATTGAAGCAAGAACTACCACCTAAAATAGTTCTACAATTTAGCTAAAACAAAGCATAAACACCATCATGATAAGAATTAAACAAGGGTTAAATGCTAGCATTCATAAATACAAACTTTGAAACTAACAATGCTAAATATCTAAACTCCTCTATTCTCTAACAACAAATGAATGAATGGACCTAGGTAGGCTCCATGGCTATCAAAAATAGTTGTCCTTAAATGTTCCAAGAACCTTGGAATGAGGGCTAATCAAAGTTGGGCTACAAGACCCTTTTGACACCTCCCATATGACCTAAGCACTTTTAAGAAAGAGGCTTAACTCTTCAATATGATGAACTCTCAAGAGGAAAAAGTGCAAGCTCTTAGTCTCGTAGCTATATGCTTTGCATTTACTCTCTTAAGAAGTTTTGGTGTAGGTATAAAGGTAGGAGGAGGGCTCTTTATATAGCCCAAAGAATAAAGGATTCAACACATTCTCATGAATGTGGGACTGATGGTAGAACATAGAGTTAGTTATGGATAAGGGGGGTTTATTATGGGGTTGAGTTACCTTTAGGAGGGTTTAGTTTGTCCTCAAGTGGCTCATGTGGATAAAGGGGGTGTATTAATTAGTCAAAGATGATTAATTAAATACATAGTGCAAGCTTTTATAAGCTTTTAGATGGATATTAGTGTGATTTGGACCATTAGGAGGGATTAAACCAATTAAATATTAGATTTATTGATTTAATGAGAAGGAAGGCTAATTAATTAATAATAATTAATTAGACTAGATGGAAGGGGTGATTAATTAACGAAGGGTCGTTAATTAGGGTATTTGTTGGATAGGTGACTTAATTAATTAGCTGTAATGTAATCAATTAACGATGATATGGAAGAGAAGATGAGCGCTATTGACAATATGTAGTCAATTTGCAAGAAAGGAGATAATTATCACAATTTAAGTATTTAAATTTCTCGGGCATAATTATAGGTGTCTACACTTATGTTTCATGTATAGGAATAATAAGGTCAGGTTGATACATATGTGCCAGCTGTAGAAAAAATAGGAAATTGCAGGAAAGGATAGATAGACCATGATAATATTGCTAAATATAACGACTATATAATAAAATCCTTGTGGATTAAATTCAAAAAGAGAATTTCTAAAGGCGTATTAATAAGGATTGGACCCACTGATGATCATGAGTCTAGGCATATATAGTAAGATAAGTGCAAAAAATATATAGAATGATGCATATCATGAAAACAATTCAAAACAAATTAAAGATGAACCTTTGGAAGATGTTGGATGGATATCTACCAAAATTAGTTCATGTACAAAATATGAGGTTCAACCCCAGTACATGAGATAAAATCCCTCCTCAAAGACAGGTGAGGCTGCATGTTTATTACTAATCTAAAACACGACGGAAAGAATATTTACAATATACAAACTACTCTAACCATTGGAGGTTGGGATACAATCACGAAGCTCATATCAACATGAGGTGAAGACATTACTGTTTATAGAATAGAGTGGATTGGAAAGATATAGAAGAAACAAAATTTTGAAAGGAAGGAGAAGAACGTATGTTTCTTCAAGCAAACACAGATCACAAAGTATTCACATAAGTTTTAGATAAATATATGTAATGCTTGGAAACAATTAAATAACCAAGAATGCTAATGAAGAACAGCTTAAGACCATTGAACATAAGAACAAGTGCTTAAGGGAAATGAATCTCACAACACAAAGTCTGCAAAAATATCATTCATTTCTATTCTTCAAATGGATAAAAGAAAACACAAAGTTTCTCTTCTTTTCACAATAGCTTTCTTAATCAAAAATCCCCATCCCTTTGAAAACATATGTGCTCGATATTTATAATAAAAAGAGCAGAGAGAAAATAGGATAAAACCCTATGAAATAGTCATTTTATCAAAGTCCTATTTTGCTTGACTCTCACACAAGAGACCAAGTCAAAATTTGCTTCCTTCATGGCAAAATGAAAATGAAAAAGACATGTCAATTCCTAAATGAAAAAGACATGTAGCATTAAGCTTGCTCCATTCTGCCATCTTTGTCTTCCTCCAGCAGCACTTGTTTATTTTGGAACTCTTGAAATTTCTTGATCACATCTTGCATTTCAGCTTCTTCAGGCACACTGGAATGGTCATTCAAAACTTCACAGGTCTCATGAATATCATTTGCTTCACCTGGAAGTTTCTTCAGTCTCTTACTAAGTTTCCTTAGTGACTCTAGGACGTGCTCAGTCTTTACAAGTTTATCAATAATTTCCAGACTGAAGGTGGCAGTTGATTCCTACTGGATAGACTTTTGAAATTGCTGGTGGAACTCATCAGCAGATAAAAGACTCGAGCCTGCACCCAATACCTTGGGAATGATCCTGGAGAGTTCTTCTTCAATATCACTGACAACATCCACCAATTGATCTCTGGATTCCCTTAATTTGTTGTAGGCCTCGTTGAGAATCTTCACTCTGAATCTTATAGCCTTGGTTAGCTAGAAATGCCTATCCACGTGAGGGATAACCCCTTCTTCGACCAGGATATGGGATGGGACCTATTTCAGTGCATTAAGAGCTTCCAAGGTTAGCTCAAGGTTTCCAATCTCCTCCAAAAAATCTTCATCCATTTTTTCTCCCTCCTTTTGAGTATTCCTTAAGGTCTTATGAAACTCAGATGAAGCCTCAATGACTTCCTTTCCTTGGAGGAGCAACCTCTACACCCATTCATCAACCGTTCTCCCCTTTTCATTGATCTTTTCAATCATGGGCACTGATGAGAAATCAAACTGTATAGGCATAGGAGTGGAGGATGACGGTGTTGATTCAGAGGGCTTTGAAAGTTTGAGCAACACTTCAGTCATCTGCTCCACTTTCCCTTTAAGCTCATCCCTGCTTTCTTTTGTTTCCTTTAACTTTTGACATAGCACATTCATAGCATCCCATGCATCTTGTTGGGCTCCCTCTGCCATC
The DNA here is from genome assembly GCA_019776745.2 of Taxus chinensis. Classification (NCBI taxonomy): domain Eukaryota; kingdom Viridiplantae; phylum Streptophyta; class Pinopsida; order Cupressales; family Taxaceae; genus Taxus; species Taxus chinensis. The sequence continues at coordinate 72,151 of JAHRHJ020003511.1, read as the reverse complement.
ACTTTCCTGAGATCAACTCTGGTTATCTGATAGTCAGAGACTGTTACATCCTCTCTGGTCTTGTTAGCTGTGGGAGTTGCGATTTCTGCAAATTTATTCCCCGAAGCATCCACTGAAACCCTAGAAACTATTTTGGGTTTCTTGGTAGATTTAGCAGAGGGAACTTTAAGTGAACTGAAATCAAAGGCTGGTAGGGGAACTACCACCTTCCTCTTTCTCATCATTTGATCATTCAACCATTGAGGAGTGCAAGAGGGAGTTACCACTATTGCAGAAGTTGGGGTCACACTTGTAGGTGGGGGAAGACTTACTAGTGGAGAAGGGACAATCACAAGTGTGGTGATGGGTTCGGTGAAAATATGTGCAGAAGGAGGAGGCATATCTACAGTCACTTTTTTTTCCAACAGAGAGAGGTGAGAGACCAGAGAAGATGTTGGCCATGACTGTTGATGTGGATGGAGAAAGAGGAGGTGGAAGTGGCTGTGAAGGAGGGGGCGCAAATACTGAAGCTAAGGCCTGGGAAGCAAGAGACAAACTCACTTCAGATGAGCAATCAGCAAATGGTGAAATCAAAGGTTGGCTACCCTCTACCTCCAAAGAAATTTCTCCTATTTCAGGTGGGGTTGGTGAATCTGGTATATTCACCATTTCAGTTTGAGTAGCAGAGGAAGTAGCCACTTGTTCTCCTCCCTTCTTGAAAATTTGACCTTTATAGGTCTTTTGGAAGAGCTTTTGTCCTTTTCCTTTTTGGAGGGCCCCACTTCCAAAGCAACCAACTTTGAGAAACTTTCTCCTTGTAACTCATTCCCCAAGAAGCGAGCCACCTTTGGTGCATGCGATAATCAGAGCTGATCTATCCACAATAGAGGCCTTTTCGCTGATGGACCAATCAATAGCTGGGAAGATGTATCGATCTTCATTCAGTCCATCATATGAAGGATCCAGAATGCTTTCATTGTCAGTAGTGCCCTCTAGGATGTCAATGAGCTCAAGTGTCTAAATTTCTTCAAGTTTCAGCTTGCTATGATCCTTTCTTCTGATGGCGGCTTCATCACGAAGATCAATCCAGATGTCCTCTATGCTTGGCACATGTAGGTACAGGGTTCCATATGTTTTAAGGACACCCCAGAAGTCAAACCCGTCTCTATGCTTCATGTGCTTCTTTAGCTTCTCTTGAAGCTCATGCACTACATTCTTGGCCTTTACCACTATTGAGCAGGTGTATCTTCCAATAGAAAGTTGAAAGGATATGGTGGCCTTGTGTTTACTTTGTTGGAACTTGTATAAATCCAACAGTTGCCTGCACAACTCCATTAGAATCAACTTGTCTCCTGGGTACCTGGGAGTCAGAAAGGGTCACCTGGGTACATGACCACTCGAAGATATGTGAACTTCTTAAATTGTAAGAAGACACAATCCCATTTTGAAACTTCAGTCCATGCCTCATCAGAGACTCTTGTTTTCCTTAGTTCGGGGTTCATCCTGCAGATGTTCTTGTAGAAGAAAGCATCATTCAATCTCCTAAATTGGTCCTCGGACCCCTTTATTGTTAGTTGAGGAAAATGTTGGTAGACATGTTCGGCTGCCTTGTTCCCCTTCGTATCCAAGCCTGGATAATTTCTCATACCGGCTGCTGCATAGATGACATATGAGGACATATAGAACTTGCCCGTAGTCAAGACTGTTTTCATTTGGGAGTCTACCTCATCACTGATAAGACTACCCCAATCAATTCCTTGTTGATTCTTCTTAATGATGACCATGAATTGGTACATCCATCCTTGAAAAAAGTTTGACTCTGGAAATCCAAAAACCCAGCTCAGTAAAGTAATGATGTCATTGATCTCTTGATGAAATCACTTCTATGAACAACTCTTGGAAACCTAAAGACATAGCCGGCTTGGCCTTGATCAGGAACTTCTTATTCACATGCTTAATACAGTCTTCCTGGTCATTGTCCTAGGCCTTCTGAGCTGATTGAAGATTCAAGTCCACATATTCCTCAAAGTTAGGCAGCTTGAGAAGGTCATCGAAGTAACCTCCATCTAACTTGACTATGACTTCTCCCACCTGATTTCTCACTGAACGAGAGGCAGAGTCATAATTTGAAGCACATGCCAAGATGAACTCAGGGCACTGAGCAGACATGGGGAATCCTGCTACAAGAGGGAGACCACTGCCAGCTATTGACTTCATCCAGGAGGTTTGGGAAGAACTCTTGACCCTATTCCAAAAGTCTTCCATGTCTACATTTCTGAGTTCTGTATCCCAGATGTCATAATTACAATCAATGTAGGAAGGGGACTCCACCTTCCTGAATTTGTACTTCATTTTCCCAGACTTATCTGATTTATCCTGTGATGGTCCAGGATCTGACATGAGGAATTTTGAAGAAGGATTGTACTGATCACCTCTAGTTTGGACACTTCAGGTTTGAAGGCCTACTTAGCAATCCCACAGGCCCGAAGCACTATAGAGAGTATCAGAGATTAGTAGGTGTCAGACACTTGGGAAGTCCTAACAATTAGCTGAATGTGTCAGAAGATATGAGATGTCGAGCAGTCGGAAAAACCTAACACACTGTGGGAAATTAGATATGTCAAGAGATGTTGAATGTCTAGCACTGAGGAAAACCTGAAATACTATGGAAGTCAGAGCTTGTAGAGACCCTGCCAAACACCTTGCCAAACCCACAACACTAGGAGGTGTCGGAAGACTTTGAATGTCTGACACACCGCAAGACCCGATCAACTATGGAAACTCTTGTCAGAAAACTGGAGGATGTCTGACACACTGAAATACCCGACAAACTGTGGAACTTTGAAATTGTATAGCACCCTGCAAAACCTGAAAATAGAGGATTAGGTTTTTGTGATGTTAGGACATTCAAATTCTCCTCCATTTCAACAGTGGAATTTTGTTATATTCTCCTCTTTTTCTTATAACATTAAGAAGGCATATTCCAAGGAATAAAGAAAAGGAAAACACACAAAGGGTGAATCCTAAACCACAAACTCAATTGGAACAAAAACCCAAAGAATAAAACAACCAAAAACCCTAACCCTAGCAGGAAAGAAAGGAGAATGTTAGAAATATCATCACAACAACACATCCAACAGACCTCACAAACAAAGAACAGAGGAAATACCTTCAACTAGTTTGAAAAATAATAAAAAACGAGCCACACAATCGAGCACGAGATCAAATCAGGTTTCAAGGTCAGGAGAGCATGCACAAAAATCCATGAGGTAAAAAGTACAACTAGTAAAAATGACGTGTAAATCTGAGTATTTATAAAAATTTCCACATTTATTACACATCAGTTGACGCGTGTGCCAACTATAAGACAACTTGGCATTAATGCCATGTCATCATGCTTTGGGTGTCCAGAAACCTGACACAAAGGATTTAATACCAATTCGGGTTTCGGGTTTTGGGAAGCATGTGACATGAAGCATGATATGTTGAGATGCTCGATGGTTCCGAAAACCCAATAAAAAGGAGTGAATCAGGTTTCAGGAGTTATAAATCATGAGACATGAATGTTTTTGGCTAAGGCATGTTCCGATGTTGTGAAGACCTAAAAACCCGATACAAAGGAGTTGAGTCAGGTTTGGGGTTTTGGAAAACATGCAACATATAGCATGCTTTTTATGAACCATGCTCCGATGTTTCTAGGTTCCAAAAACCTGACTATCTCTCTAAAAGGGCATTTTAGGAGATTTTTCAAAAAAAATCTATGGTTATCTTCATTTTAGTGAAATCACAAAAATGGGATAATAGCTGGCTCCAGTTGGGGACTTTCTTTGTGACATCAAAGGAAGGGAACTCAGAATCTCTAGTTTTATCCATTGGGCTATGGAGTCTAAAAAGAAGAAACCTGAAAACAACAAACAAAGAAAGAAACAAAAAGCAAACACATGACAGAAAGAAAAATATATACAATGCAAGAGAGAATCTTGCATTACTGATGGAACAACTTCAGATGTTGACCACTGAAAGGTAAAGGGAGAAACTCTCCATTGGAATATGATAGGTAGAAGCTATTTTCACCATTCAGCTGATGAATCTTGAAAGGTCCTTTCCACAAAGAGTCAAACTTTCCATGCATGCCTTTCTGTTCCCTTCTCTTATCCCAAAGAAGCACCAGATCTCCAATTTGAAAGTGACGTTGCTTTGATTTTTTATCAAAGATCTTATTTACTTTGCTCTGATGATCTGCAATGTGATCAACCACCTTGCTTCATTCCTCTTCCAGTCTGGCTAAGTACATTACCCTTTTCTCAATAGAATTTTGAAAGGTCTCATCTTCTACTGCTTTGGCCAACTGGCTGTAAGGCTGACAACTCTACTAGAGATAGGGATCTCAGCATCAATCCCATATAGCACCTAGAATGGAGACATTCTGATAGCTCACTTAGGAGTAATCTGATCTTCCCATAACACATCATACAATGCTTTGTGCCATGTCCTCTGGTTCTCATCCACCAACTTTCTAATTATGGTAACCAGGTTCTTGTTACTAGATTCTGCCTGACCATTGCCTTGGGGGTAGTAGTCAGATGAATGAGCAAGCGTGATTCCAAACCCATAAAAAAATTCTGTTAGCTCATGTGATGAGAAATTGGAGGCATTATCAGCCACAATCTTGTGAGGCACACCGAATCTGACAATTATGTTTTCCTTTAGGAATTTGCACACAGCTTCCGAGGTTACCTGCTTGATTGGCGCAACTTCTACCCACTTGGTGAAATAGTCTGTAGCAGTAAGCACGTAATTGTGTCTGGCACTAGAGGTAGGATTCAATGTTCCAATGAAATCAATTCCCCACTGGCGAAAAGGCTCTTCAATCACCACAGGCTTCAGGGGAAGGGCCGCCAGCTTAGGATGACCGACGAAATGTTGATAGGCTTCACACTTGGACACCCATTCTACTGAGTCTCGAAAGAGAGTAGGCCAATAGTACCTAGCCCACAGGATCTTATAAGCTATCATGGAGGAAGAGAAATGTCCTCCACAGGCTAGATTGTGGAAGGATTCCAGCAGCCTTACTTGCTGAGATTTATCGACACAATGCAGGAAAACACTGTCAATGCCTTTCTTATATATTCCTCCATCCCACAGAATGTATCTCGCGGATCTTAACTTAACTTTCCTCTTCTCTTTTTGGCTTAAATGTGGGGGGCACTCACCATAAGTCAAAAAGAAAGCAATATCTGTGTACCATTCATCTGTTGTGCTTACAAAAAGCACCATAGGCAATCCTGGGGAGATATCCTCACTTCCTTCACATTCTACCTCAGCATTATTTTCTGCAATCAATTGGCACAAGCCCCTTCCTCACACCAACTTGGTAGGTCTGATATCCAAGTCATATTCTTGAACTTTGGCTATCCAGTTACCCCGTTGACTACCCAGTTCTTGCTGAGTCAAGATGGATTTAACTGCAGTGTCAGGAATGAGAACGAGAGTATGAGAACTCAGCACATAGTATCTGAAATGTTTTACCACTCGCACCACCGCATAAGCATGTTTTTCAATCTGTGACATCTTCAATTCATGTTCCTTTAATGGACAGCTCATGAAAGTGATGGGAGCTTCAATTCCTTCTTCATTCTCCTGCATCAGGATGGCTGATACTGTATGTGCTGAAGCATAGCTGTACATAATGAAATCTTTCTTGAAATCTGGACATACCAGAATGGGAGCATGAGAAATTTCCCTTTTGACTTCATCAAATGCAAGCTTCCCTTCAGTACTCCATCGAAATGGAGTTTTACCTTTCATCATCCCAAGGATATCCTTGGTTTTATCTGCAAAATCAGGTACGAACCTCCTTAGGAAATTGACTTTTCCAAAAAAGGAATGGACTCCAGTTTTGCTTGTGGGTAAGGTAAGGCCTTGGATAGCCTTTACTCACTCTGGGTCAATTTTAGTTCCTTCTCTAGTCATGATGTGACCCAACAATTTTCCCTCCGTTACCCCGAACATAGACTTCTTGGGATTCAATGAAATCCCATGACGCCTACACCTTAAGAGTACCTGCTCCAGATGATCATAATGATCACTCCATTTCTTAGAGAAGACCGTTAAGTCATCCAAATATATGACTATGAATTTACCCATCAGATCTCTGAATGCTAAGTCCATAGCTCTCTAAAATGTGGCTCCGGCGTTAATCAAACTGAAAGGCATTCTCCTGTAAGCAAAGGTTCCCCATGGGGTTGTGAAGGCCATTTTATGTTGATCCTCAGCAGCCACCTCAACTTGATTATATCCTAAAAATCCATCGAGCATGGATAGCATCTTAGATCCAGTGACAGTCTGCAACACCTGATCCATGATTGGCAAGGGGTAGCTGTCTTTTAATGAAGACTGATTTAAGTTCCTGAAATCAACACAAATCTAGATTTTGCCATTCTTCTTCCTGACAGGAATGATATTAGCGACCTAGGTGGAATGGTGAATCAGAAATATAATCCTTGCATCTAACATTTTTTGGATTTCGGCAAGAATGGTTCCTGAGATTTTTGGATTGTAATGTCTCTGTTTCTGCCTGTAGGGTTTTACATCAGGCTTCAAAGGAATACTGTGTTGTACATCTTTGGGCTTGAAGGATTTTAAATCTACATAGGACCAGGCTAAGACATCCATGTATCTTTTTAGGAGTGAAGTGAATTTTTCTTTCTCCTCAGGGGAACAACATTTCCTGATATTCACCATCTGAGGTTGATCAGACGAACCTAGATTGACTTGATCTACTTCCAAGGAAGAGGCTCCTTCTGTTTGTCTTTTGTTTTGAATGAAGCGGTCATGTTTATCAAACAAACCCTCCAGAGAAACCAGTCCTTTGGGAATCTTGTTTCCTTTTAGCTGTATGAACTCACCATCGACTTCTTGATATGGATTTGAAACAGATTCACGGAATGCTGATTCTCAGCCTTCAAAGTATAGTTCACTAAAATTTTCAGCTTTCTCTAAAAAGGACAACACCTGTTGATCATCATTGAATACTTGCCAATGAGCTGCATTATCTGGGACACTGGGACGATACACAATCTCAATGGTGTATGTGTCTTGTTTGAACTGTGGATGAGGGAGGAGGAGAGATGCAGACAAGGCTAAAGAATTAGCCTTGTCATTATAATCTCTCAAAACTACCTTGATAGAGAAAGCATCAAAGCATTCTATACTGTCCCAAACTTTGTTCCTGTAATGTCTCAGGTGATCATTTTTTACCTGATAGATTCCTTTCACCTGATTAACAATCAGCTCCACATCTCCTTGAGCTTTAAGGTTCTAGATCACCTTTTGTCTTGCCATTTCTAATCCTAATAACAAAGCTTCATATTCAGCTGTATTATTAGTGTTATCAAATTACAACTTGAAAGCAGAGGGAAAGATCTCGGAATCCGGAGATATAAGAACTATGTCAGTGCTTGATCCAGTAGTTAAACAGCTACCATCAAACTCAAGATTCCAAATCACATTGGCATCCTCTTGCTTGACATCAACAACTAGTACCTCTGATGTCATGAAGTAATTTCCCAAACCAGCATCTTCAAACAGGATTTGAACCCTGGGATCGTCTGATTTAGTGACCAAATACTTTGTCTGAGGTTCAGGATGGAGAACGCGAGAAACTCCATTGACTGGAATCTTGGCCTTGGTCCAATCCATATTAATCTCACCTCCAACGTCTTTACAAAAACCTCTACCCAAGAGGATACCGTAAGCTACAGGAATATCAGCAACCAGAATGGTCATTTTCACTCTCTTCTCTGGGAAGGCAACGAATGCAAACTGTGCATCTTTGATTTGACCAATCAAGGGAACTTGCTTGGTTTCCATGGAGTAACACCATCCATATGATTTAGTCAAAGTAAGCCCAAGGGAATGGGATACTTTTGCGGGCATAACATTATCAGAGGCTCCTGAGTCAATGATGTAATTGCTAAGTTTGAACCCATTTATGAGCAAGGACAAATAAAACGGTTCAATCTTTCCTGAAGAAGAAGAAGTAGAGGTCATATTGTTTTGAGGTGAAGGCTGAGTAGGGCTTGAAAAAAGGCCTTTTGAAGATGAAGGAACAACAGTCTTGCTTCTAATGAATTTGGCTAGTTTTTCAAACTGCTCAGGATTTGATTGAAGGTATTCTGCTTCTGACATTTGGATCTTGGTTCTTTTTGCATGGTCAATGATGTCAAAAGTAGTGTATGAGGGAGTAATGGTAGGTTCAGGTCTGGTCACATGGGCTTGAGCTGAGGTACTGGCCTTGGGAGAAGGAGAATGAGGGGAAGTTGTTACCTTTTTGGTCATTTCTTTTTCAGTTTGTGCTGAGATAGGAGAACCTCTCTTAGCTATGACTGTGGGGGCTTCCTTACTCTTCTCCCTGGAGCCTTCAACTGATTTTCTTGGATTCTGAGATTGGGATCGAGTGAAGACTGTAAATGACTCACCATCAGGTTCACATCCATCTTCTTCATATTCCAAATACCCAATGCTAGAGTTACTAGCTGAATCGTCATAAGACTCATCAGCATATCCCAAAGCTTCGAGAGCTTCATGATACTCTTTCTCTTCTGGTTTTTCATCTTCTTCCACTATCTCTACTGCTGCATTAACAGGAGGAGCTTCAATGGCCAGCCTTAGTTGAGTAGCAGTCAACCATGGTCTATCTCTTGTGGGTGCGCCATTAGTATTATTGAAATTCTATCTAGGGATATCCCGATACGGAACATTGCTCACTTGTTGAGACATTTTATTTTTCAAAGAAATCAATTCATTAGCCATCTTTTGAATCATAGGGTCAATATTACCTTGAGGAGAACCTTGATTTTCAGGCTTAGATGAATCTCTCCTGATCCTTCCTACCAAAATGAGATCATCTTCTATTTCAATGGTCGTAGACTAAGCTGTAGCCAAATTAGGGATGGCTAATCTTCTCAATAGGAAGCTCACATCTGGGGGCTGAGCATTGATGAAGAAGCATTTCTGATTTTCTAGAGTAGGAACAGCTAGTTCTAGAATTTTCTGGATCAGCTTGTTGAACTTGGCCATGAAGTCCCACATGGGTTCATGGGATTCTTTCTTCATGTGGGTAAGTTGTGCTAACAAAGCATGAGAATCCTCAACCGGTTTGAACCATGCTTCGAATCTGGTCCTCATGGTAGCCCAGTTTGTAATGCATGCATTTGGAAGGTGGTAAAACCACTCAGCTGCTACACCATGCAATGTTTCAATGAAGATCCGAACAGAAACATCTTCGTGAGCCACTCCAAGGACACCGCATGCTATAAAGAAGGAAGCAATGTGTTCATCTAAATGTTGCTTCCCATCGCCATTGAACTTGGGAATGTTCTTACATGATCCATGCGGTAACTCATGCAATGGCGGAGTTAAGGAAAGAGGACCAATAGTTGCACCCCAGGGCACAGGTTGTGCTACCATTCTTCTGAATGGAGTGCATACAGGGATCTGAGTGTTGGACAAGAATAACGCATGACAAGTCACCGATACTTCTTGCTCTTGAGAAATCAGAGTTCTTCGAACAGGTGAAGAACTTCTAGCTTGGCTTGATATAACACTGTGAGGGGAAAGACTGAAATTATGTTGCTGAAGAAAATCAAAGAATGGATCAGTTTCACCCCTAGCTCAGGCTCGACCGAGTGAAGATCTTTCTAGCTACCATGAACCAGAAAAAGGATCTTTTGAAAATACAAAAAATACTGAGTCGCTAGACACCAATAGGATAAGCTCAGTCTTATCAGTCCGTATTCCCCAGTGGAGTCACCAAAAACTGTTGGTTGGATATTTTGTCAAGACAAAATATGAGGTTCAACCACAGTACATGAGATAAAATCCCTCCTCAAAGACAGGTGAGGCTGCCTGTTTATTACTAATCTAAAACACAGCGGAAAGAATATTTACAATATACACACTACTCTAACCATTGGGGGTTGGGATACAATCCCGAAGCTCATATCAACATGAGGTGAAGACATTACTGTTTACAGAATAGAGTGGATGGGAAGATATAGAAGAAACAAAATTTTGAAAGGAAGGAGAAGAACGTATGTTTCTTCGAGAAAACACAGATCACGAAGTATTCACATGAGTTTTAGATAAATATATGTAATGCTTGGAAACAATTAAATAACCAAGAATGCTAATGAAGAACAACTTAAGACCATTGAACATAAGAACAAGTACTTAAGGGAAATGAATCTCACAACACAAAGTCTGCAAAAATATCATTCATTTCTATTCTTCAAATGGATAAAAGAAAACACAAAGTTTCTCTTCTTATCACAATAGCTTTCTTAATAAAAAATCCCCCCTTTGAAAACATATGTGCTCTATATTTATAATAAAAAGAGCAGAGAGAAAATAGGATAAAACCCTATGAAATAGTCATTTTATCAAAGTCCTATTTTGCTTGACTCTCACGCAGGAGACCAAGTCAAAATTTGCTTCCTTCATGGTGAAACAAAAATGAAAAAGACATGTCAATTCCTAAATGAAAAAGACATGTAGCATTAAGCTTGCTCCATTCCGCCATCTTTGTCTTCCTCCAGCAATGCTTTTTTATTTTGGAACTCTTGAAATTCACATCTTGCATTTCAGCTTCTTCAGGCCCACTAGAATGGTCATTCAAAACTTCACAGGTCTCGTCAATGTCATTTGCTTCACCTGGAAGTTTCTTCAGTCTCTTACTAAGGTTCCTTAGTGAGTCTAAGATGTGCTCAATCTTTACAACTTTATCAATAATTTCCAGACTGAAGGCGGTAGTTGATTCCTGCTGGATAGACTTTTGAAATTACTGGTGGAACTCATCAGCAGATAAAAGACTCGAGCTTGCACCCAATACCTTGGGAAAAATCCTGGAGAGTTCTTCTTCAATATCACTGACAGCATCCACCAATTGATCTCTGGATTCCCTTAATTTTCTGCAGGCCTCATTGAGAATCTTCACTCTGAATCTTATAGCCTTGGTTAGCTAGAAATGCCTATCCACGTGAGGGATAACCCCTTCTTCGACCAGGATATGGGATGGGACCTGTTTCAGTGCATTAAGAGCTTCCAAGGTTAGCTCGAGGTTTCCAATCTCCTCCAAAAAATCTTCATCCATTTTTTCTCCCTCCTTTTGAGTATTCCTTAAGGTCTTATGAAACTTAGATGAAGCCTCAATGACTTCCTTTCCTTGGAGGAGCAACCTCTGCACCCATTCATCAACCGTTCTCCCCTTTTCATTGATCTTTTCAATCATGGGCACTGATGAGAAATCAAACTGTATAGGCATAGGAGTGGAGGATGATGGTGTTGATTCAGAGGGCTTTGAAAGTTTGAGAAACACTTCAGTCATCTACTCCACTTTCCCTTTAAGCTCATCCCTTCTTTCTTTTGTTTCCTTTAACTTTTGACATAACACATTCATAGCATCCTGTGCATCTTGTTGGGCTCCCTCTGCCATCACTTTCCCGAGATCACTCTATGGTTATCTGATAGTCAGAGGCTGTTACGTCCTCTCTAGTCTTGTCAGCTGTGGGAGTTGTGATTTCTACAAATTTATTCCCCGAAGCATCCACTGAAACCCTAGAAACTATTTTGGGTTTCTTGGAAGATTTAGCAGAGGGAACTTTAAGTGAACTGAAATCAAAGGCCGGTAGGGGAACTACCACCTTCCTCTTTCTCAGTTTTTGATCATTCAACCATTGAGGAGTGCCAGAGGGAGTTACCACTATTACAGAAGTTGGGGTCGCACTTGTAGGTGGGGGAAGACTTACTGGTGGAGCAGGGACAGTCACAAGTGTGGTGATGGGTTTAGTGAAAAGATGTGCAGAAGGAGGAGGCATATCTACAGTCACTTTTGTTCCAGAAGAGAGAGGTGAGAGACCAGAGAAGATGCTGGCCATGACTGTTGATGTGGATGGAGAAAGAGGAGGTGGAAGTGGCTGTGAAGGAGGGGGCACAGATACTGAAGCTAAGGCCTGGGAAGCAAGAGACAAACTCACTTCAGATGAGCAATCAACAAATGGTGAAATCAAAGGTTGGCTACCCTCTACCTCCAAAGAAATTTCTCCTATTTCAGGTGGGGTTGGTGAATCTGGTATATTCACCATTTCAGTTTGAGTAGTAGAGGAAGTAGTCACTTGTTCTCCTCCCTTCTTGACAAATTTGACCTTTATAGGTCTTTTGGAAGGGCTTTTGTCCTTTTCCTTTTTGGAGGGCCCCGCTTCTAAAGCAACCAACTTTGAGAAACTTTTCTCCTTGTAACTCATTCCCCAAGAAGCAAGCCACGCCTTGGTGTGTGCGATAATCAGAGCTGATCTATCCATAATAGAGGCCTTTTCGCCGATGGACCAATCAATAGCTGGGAAGACATATCAATCTTCATTCAGTCCATCGTATGAAGGATCTAGAATGCTTTCATTGTCAGTAGTGCCCTCTGGGATGTCAGCGAGCTCAAGCATCTGAATTTCTTCAAGTGTCAACCTGCTATGATCCTTTCTTCTGATGGTGACTTCATCACGAAGATCAATCCAGATGTCCTCTATGCTTGGCACATGTAGGTACAGGGTTCCATATGTTTTAAGGACACCCCAGAAGTTGAACCCATCTCTATGCTTCATGTGCTTCTTTAGCTTCTCTTGAAGCTCATGCACTACATTCTTGGCCTTTACCACTATTGAGTAGGTGTATCTTCCAATAGAAATTGGAAAGGATACGGCGGCCTTGTGTTTACTTTGTTGGAACTTGTGGAAATCCAACAGTTGCCTGCACAACTCCATTAGAATCAACTTGTCTCCTGGGTACCTGGGTAGTCAGAAAGGGTCACCTAGGTACATGACCACTCAAAGATATGTGAACTTCTTAAATTATAAGAAGACACAGCCCCATTTTGAAACTTCAGTCCATGCCTCATCAGAGACTCTTGTTTTCCTTAGTTCGGGGTTCATCCTGCAGATGTTCTCGTAGAAGAAAGCATCATTCAATCTCCTGAATTGGTCCTCGGACCCCTTTATTGTTAGTTGAGGAAAATTTTGGTAGACATGTTCGGCTGCCTTGTTCCCCTTCGTATCCAAGCCTGGATAATTTCTCATACCGGCTGCTGCATAGATGACATATGAGGACATATAGAACTTTCCCGTAGTCAAGACTGTTTTCATTTGGGAGTCTACCTCATCACTGATAAGACTACCCCAATCAATTCCTTGCTGATTCTTCTTAATGATGACCATGAATTGGTACATCCATCCTTGAAAAATGTTTGACTCAGGCAATCCAAAAACCCGGCTCAGCAAAGTAATGATGTCATTGATCTCTTGGATGAAATCACTTCTAGGAACAACTCTTGGAAACCTAGAGACAGTCGGCTTGGCCTTGATCAAGAACTTCTTATTCACATGCTTAATACAGTCTTCCTGGTCATTGTCCTAGGCCTTCTGAGCTGATTGAAGATTCATGTCCACATATTCCTCAAAGTTAGGTAGCTTGAGAAGGTCATCGAAATAACCTCCGTCTAACTTGACTATGACTTCTCACGCCTGATTTCTCACTGAACAAGAGCCTGAGTCATAATTTGAAGCACATGCCAAGATGAACTCAGGGCACTGAGCAGACATGGGGAATCCTGCTGCAAGAGGGAGACCACTGCCAGCTATTGACTTCATCCAGGAGGTTTGGGAAGAACTCTTGACCCTATTCCAAAAGTCTTCCATGTCTACATTTCTGAGTTCTGTATCCCAGATGTCATAATTACAATCAATGTAGGAAGGGGACTCCACCTTCCTGAATTTGTACTTCATTTTCCCAGACTTATCTGATTTATCCTGTGATGGCCCAGGATCCGACATGAGGAATTTTGAAGAAGGATTATACTGATCACCTCTGGTTTGGACACTTCAGGTTTGAAGGCCTGCTTAGCAATCCCATAGGCCCGAAGCACTACAGAGAGTATTAGAGATTAGTAGGTGTCAGACACTTGGGAAGTCCCGACAATCAGATGAACATGTCAGGAAGATATGAGATGTCGAGCAGTCGGAAAAACCTGACACATTGTGGGAAATCAGAGATGTTGGGAGATGCTGAATGTCCAACACCGAGGAAAACCTGAAATACTGTGGAAGTCAGAGCTTGTAGAGCACCCTGCAAAACTTGCAACACTGGGAGGTGTCAGAAGACTTGCCAAACCCGCAACACTAGGAGGTGTCGGAAGACTTTGAATGTCTGACATGCCGCAAGACCCGATCAACTATGGAAACTCTTGTCAGAAACTGGAGGATGTCTGACACACTGAAATACCTGACAAACTACAACTGTGGAACTTTGAAATTGTATAGCACCCTGCAAAACCTGAAAAATAGAGGATCAGGTTTTTGTGATGTTAGGACATTCAAATTCTCCTCCATTTCAATAGTGGAATTTTTTTATATTCTCCTCTTTTTCTTATAACATTAAGAAGGCATATTCCAAGGAATAAAGAAAAGGCAAACACACAAAGGGTGAATCCTAAACCACAAACTCAATTGGAACAAAAACCCAAAGAATAAAACAACCAAAAACCCTAACCCTAGCAGGAAAGAAAGGAGAATGCTAGAAATATCATCACAACAACACATCCAATAGACCTCACAAACAAAGAATAGAGGAAATACCTTCAACCAGTTCAAAAAATAATAAAAAATGAGCCACGCAATCGAGCACGAGATCAAATCGGGTTTCAAGGTCGGGAGAGCATGCACGAAAATCCATGAGGTAAAAAGTACAACTGGTAAAAATGACGTGTAAATCTGAGTATTTATAAAAATTTCCACATTTATTACACATCAGTTGATGCATGTGCCAACTACCAGACAACTCGGCATTAATGCCATGTCATCATGCTTTGGGTGTCCGGAAACCTGACACAAAGGATTTAATACCAATTCGGGTTTCAGGTTTCGGGAAGCATGTGACATGAAGCATGATATGTTGAGATGCTCGATGGTTCCGAAAACCTGATACAAAGGAGTGAATTGGGTTTCGAGGAGTCGGAAATCATGTGACATGAAGCATGTTTTGGATAAGGCATGTTCCGATGTTGTGAAGACCTGAAAACCCGATACAAAGGAGTTGAGTCAAGTTTCGGGTTTTGGAAAACATGCAACATATAGCATGCTTTTACGAACCATGCTCCGATGTTTCTAGGTTCTGAAAACCTGACTATCTCTCTAAAAGGGCATTTTAGGAGATTTTTCAAAAAAAATCTATGGTTATCTTCATTTTAGTGAAATCACAAAAATGGGATAACAGTGTCTCAGAAGGTAACTACCGGTGAATATACGAACCTTATGCACTAAGGTAGGTGAGAATAGACTCATTTTTCTAACATTGAATGACATTAATTGGTGTATCTTCATTGATCATGTCATGATACAAGAAGGGAAGTGAAGAGGGAGCCTCACAATCTCGTTGATAAGTTAGAGGTCCCAAGGAAATGGTGTTCATAAAAATTCTTTTTAGGAGGAATGGATTATGGATCCATGGACTCCATAGGTAAAGGTGTTGAAGTTGGTGAATGAGGTGAAGAAGGTTTATCATCCTCAATGAGTTCAACTCAGGCCTTCTTGGGAGATGGTTTAGCAAAGCCAATACCATTGCGGTATTTGTGTTTATGGGTGGTGCATAGGATGATAGTATACCAACTTTATTCATAGAAACCAAAGCCAAAACCCTTCCATGAACAATGATGGAGGAAGGTGTGGGAAAAGTGCCGGTTAGTAAGAGATTAAAGGTTAGATGAAAATGGTCGCATTTGGGAAGGTGGATTGGGTGAGTAATTATAAGTATCAAGTCCCCCATACGTTAATTTGGTGCGAAGTTGGGGGGGCGTAAGGTAAAACCTAGCCTATGCAGTGATCATAATAGGGATGTTGGCAAAGGTTACCATACTCTTGAGGAGTAAGGAATGTGTTGATGTTTTACAAGAGGTACTCCCCCAGAGTGAGGCATTGAAAAACACTTCCTAAGGGATCGTTAGTGTGTATATGGGTAGGAGGAATGGATGAATCACTGGAAGAAGAAGCATTGGTTAGTTGAGAAGTAGATGGGTTAGCTGTAGAGGCTGTGACGACAGTGGGAATAAAAGGGTTAGGTATGGGAGAGGTAGTGGCAACATTGGTGGATGGGCCCATGAGTGAAGGAGATGTGGTACTGGTGGTAGATGCCTTAACTAGTATAAGAACATCAATAGGTCTATACAACATGTTACAAGTTTTGAATGGTGAAGGGTCAGCTGGAATGGTATAGTTATGTCGTTCATGTTCAAATTTTACACAGTGATGTCAGGTTGAAGGAACATAACCAATGATAGAGATCCAAGATTGGCCAAGCAACAGGTTATACTAGAATTCCCCCTCTAAGACGTAGAATAATTATGAAATGGCACGAGTGCCCACGCAAATGTGGAGAATGATGGTGAAAAGGGTCAAAGTTATGACATCATTCAATGAATGCAACATAACTAGTTTATTATGCATGCAATTGGTAGGGATGCACATTTGGTTGTATGCATGGAAGGAGATAATGTTTATGTTAGCACCACCATCAATCATAACAAGTCAAACATGTATATTATCAATGTAGATGGAGACGAATAGGGTGGGATCAGGATAATCTAATTGGATAGGTATAATCTTGTCATCAGAGAAACTAAGAGTAGTTACCTGATGAGTGGTAGCGGGTGCAGAGGAAGGGGATGAAGTGGTGAGAGAGGCCACATAGTGATGAGTGATCATGGATACCACAGGGGTTGGATCATTAGGTAAAACCTCAATAGTTTTTTGAACATCCATAAGGCTGTGTCAATGAGAATCATAGGTTTGGACAAGGTTCTACAATGACATTTTGAGAGGAGATTGGTGTAATTGTTTAATCATTGTATGATGGGTGACCCCATCAAAAATAGGGTATGTGGGTCCACATATGGTGATTTTTGGTGTAGGTGTTGATGGTACATTAAGCACAAGATTGGTGGTTGGGCTGGTTATTTTCTCCTTTATTTTATGTTTCTCGGCATGAGTCATGATAGGTGTAGTAATAGGATGGGAAAAATCATGGTGATGACATGTACTAGTGTTGTGCAAAGAAGGTAGCACATTGACATATTGGCAGAGGTTTGGCTATATCTCTTATGCAGACCATATTGATCTCAAGGGTTGGAGGATGGTAAAAGGGTTGTGGAGGTGGAGGTTAAGGTTGTTGAATAGGTATGGGAGAGGATGTGTGGTGATGGGTGAAAGTGGAATATTATCCTCATCTAAAATATCGTCGTCATCAAATTTTTCTTCAAGAGGACATAATTAAAGAAGAATATTCTTTAGAGCCTTATAATTTTCTAAATCATTCCCTAACACAAAATGGTAGGCACAAATTTTTGTATTGTCAAACCCTACTAGTTTAGGTTCGAGTCGGTCGTAAGGTCTAAGTGGTGGTAATGTGATGAAAAATATCTCTAAAATATTTTCCAAGATGTTGGCGTAAGACCTTGCAAATGGATCACAATGCGAAGTAAGTGTGGGTCGAGATGGAGGTGTGAGTGATTTTGGTAGGAGAGATGCCACAGGAGGTGGAATAGGTTTTACCACTAGTTTGGTAGGTATTAATGTTTTAATTTTTGGTTGTACCTTCTTGGGTAAAGGTGTGGCAGATGAACTAGGGGTTGAAGATGTTGTGGGTTTGACTACCTATTTGGAGGGTAGTGGGCTCTTAGATTTTGGTTGAACCTTCCTAGGTAAATGTGAAGAAGGAGTACGTGATGTAGAAGGGAAGGAAAATGAAAAAAGAGGATGAGTTAGCTAAGGTGATAAGGGAGGTGCAGTAAAGGTTGATGGAAGAGGTAGGGTGGAAGGTATTGGTTGAAGAGAAGGGAATATCATACATAGTGATGAGGCTACTGGAAGTGATGTAGGTATAGGTAGTAGAAAATATATAGGTGACAGCGAAGGAATATGTTGTGTATTTAATTTGGGTGTAACAGAGGCTCGTGATGAGGAGGTGGGCTATTGTGTTTTACGTTTACCTATGGTAGGAGACTACTTGGCTAAGGTTGATGGGTGAGGTCCCAAGATAGATGGAAGTGGTGAAGGTGATAGAGGGGTAGTGGGAAAATCTGGTGTATGCGACCTAGGAGGTTAGGTCCTTCTCTTAGGTGGGGTAATAGTATTTTTGTTGGCCTTTGAGGATGTGGCTAAACCTAATTTGACAGGGGGATGGACTAGGCTTAATGTCGGCATGACTCTAAAGGTATGGGTAGATTTGGATAGAGGAAAAGGTGTAAGTGATTTAGGCACAAGTGGTTGTGTAGGTAATGGTAAAGGTTTAGTTGTGGGAAAGGGTGTTAGGAGTTAGTGAACAAATATGTGGAAACAATTCCTCAAACTACATCAGTAGGAGACTATATAGCATAATTATACTTGTAGAAATATAACAGCATAAATAAATAATGCACAAAACAAGACAAGACAAGATTTAACGTGGTTCAACCAATGTGGGCTACGTCCACCAAGAACTTGATCATATTTTATTATCAAGAAGAGTAAAACAATTCTTACAGTCTTCTCTTAGTTACGAACTCACAACAAAATTCCAAAGATGTTAAACCACATCTAAACCACGATTGACACCCAATTGTTTAACCTTGATCACTCTTGATAACCTCTTTATCACTAAGACTCAAGACCTCTTGAACACTCAAGATATCTTCAAGATACCCTAACACCTCTATTTATAGGATTAAAATCCTTTTAAGAAGTTCTAAAGTTGAACATATAAGTTTGAAAGTCATAACCTTTTAACTTCCCACAGCTGGAAAAACTATCACGACGTTGACAACCAATTAACAACAACGTCATAGCAACCTCATAGTAGATGAATACATAATGACCTTGAAGTATCCAAACTTAACCGTTCAAAATCTAACACTTCAATAGTGATTCTAGGAGACCAAAAAATAGGCTCCACACCCCAATAATCTCCCACTTGGAGATTGTTTCCAATGAGAAAAGTTCTCAACCCTTAATTATCAATCATGAAGGCCAATCAAAGTTGAAAACAACTTCAACTTATCCCTTGTGACCACCTTGGTCATCATATCTACAGGATTCTGATTAGTATGAATCTTTTCCAACTTCAACTTATCTTCTTTCAAATCTTCCCTGATGAAATGATATCTCAGCTAAATGTGATTTGTCCTAGAGTGGAAAGTGGAGTTCTTTTCCAAATGAATAATTCTCTAACTATCATTATGTAGTCTCCCAACTTCTTTCTTATGACCTAAATCATCAAGCAACTTCTATAGCCAAATCATCTCCTTGCTTGCCTTTGTAGCAGAAACATACTCAACCTCTATGGTTGACAAAGCCACAACCTTATGTAACCATGAAATCTAACTCACTAATGTATCACCAACTGTAAATACAAAACTTTTCATGCTCCTCCTATTGTCTAAATCTCCTGCCATGTCCAAATATACATAGCAACGTAATGTAGTGTCTGATCCACAAAAACACAATGTTGCTCCCATAGTCCCTCTCAAGTATCGAAGGATCCACTTCATTACCTGTCGGTGCTCTCTACCTCGATCACTCATAAACCTTATCACTACTCCCACTGCATGTACAATGTCATGCCTAGTGCATACCATAGCATACATCAAGATACCAACCACTGATGAGTATGGTATCCTATACATTTTGATTCTATCCTCCTCAGTCTTGGGACTCTACTCCTTTGATAATTTAAAGTGACTTGACAAAGGAGTGACAACCGGTTTAGCATCCTGCATACTAAACCTCTCCAAGACCTTCTTTATGTATTCTTCTTGAGATAATACCAGCTTCCTCTCCTTCATGTTCTAATTTATTCTCATACCAAGGATTTGTTTTTCTTCCCCCAAATCCTTCATAGCAAAGGAGTCACCTAGCTTCTTCTTAAGCACCTTTATTTTTTTAATATTCTTCCCTATAACAAGCATATAATCCACATACAGGCACATAATAATATAACTACCATCAATAAACTTCTTGATGTACATGTAATGGTCTTGGTGACACCTGGAGTAACCCTTCTCTCGTATAAAACCATCAAACTTCTTGTACCACTGTCATGGATCTTGTTTTAGGCCATACAAGCTCTTCTTCAATTTAAAAACTAACCTCTCCTTCACTTTTACCTCATAACCCTATGGTTTTTGCATATACAATTCCTCCTCCAACTCACCATGAAGGAATGCAGTCTTCACATCCAACTACTCTATGTGTAGGTCTTCAACTATTACTAAACCAAGAACATTCCTAATAGAAGTCATTTTAACAACACGAGAAAAAATTTCATCAAATTGTATACCTTTCATTTGTGTAAATCACTTGACCACCAATCAGGCCTTGTACCTTTTCCTACCTCCATATTTCTCTTTGATTCTATACACCCACTTGTTTTATAATGTTCTCTTGCCCTCGGGTAGCTCTGCTAGATCCCAAGTCTGGTTCTCCATAAGATATCTACACTCTTCATCCATGGCATGCTCCCACTTCTTCCTGGCATCAACCTACACTGGTTCCTCAAAGCACTCTGGCTCTCCACTGTCAGTGAGCAATAAATAATTCAAAGACAGAGTAAATCATTCAGGTTCCTTTCTTACCCTAGAATACATTCCCACCTCAAGATTTTTGGGTTCCTAATGAGTAGGTTCATAGACTGGATATGCTGGAACATGTTGCACCTGAACCAACCCCTTAGACACCTTGTTGTCCACAATGTCATCTAACACTGTGTATTCTTTCTTTGATTCCTCTTTCTATTCCTGCAACTGATATTTATACATAAATTTTTCATTAAAGAGAATATATCTAGACTGAAATATTTTCTTGTCCTTAAGACTCCAAAAATGGAAACCAAAGTCATCATTACCATATCCAACAAAGGTGCATTTCTCAAACTTATCCTCTAACTTGGTCCTATCATATTTATCAATGTGAACAAATATCTCACATCCAAATACTCTAATAAATGAGTAATCAATTTTCTTACCAGACCAATCCTCCTCAAGTATACCTCCATCCAATGGCATAGAAGGTCCTCTGTTAAGCTGATAAATAGTTGTTCTTACCACATCCACCCAAAACATGAGTGACAGTCATGCATGTAACCTCATGTACCTAACATGCTCCATGATTGTCATGTTCATTCTCTCTGACACTCCATTTTCCTACGGAGTATTTGGAACTTTCCTTTTCCTACAGATCCCATTTACCGAAAAATAATCAAGAAATTCATTTTTGCAGTACTCCCCTCCATTATCCAACCTAAGAAATTTCAACTTGAGACTTGTTTCATTCTCAACCAAGTCTTTCTATATTTTGAAATTTTCAAACACATCAGATTTATTTCTAATGCAATATACCCAAACTTTTCTAGTTGCATCATTAATTAAAGTGACATAATAGTATGAAAGACCAATAGAGTTTACCTTAGGTGGCCCCCATACATCTGTAAGCACTAAATCCAACTTACCCTCCTTCCTGGCAGGTCCAACCTTGAGGAATCTCACCCACTTCTATTTCCCATAAACACAGTCCTCACATAAGTCCAAATCTAAATCTTTTAATCTAGGAAACTTTTCCTTTATAATGTGCATGCCCTTATGAATCATTTGACCGAGTCTCTTGTGCCATAAAGTTGCATATCCATCTATAGCAACTAAATTACAATAACCAACACCATTGGTTAAATACAAAGTACTATTTTTCTCACCTCTTGAAACCACAAGAGTTCTGCCTCAACTTAGGCACATGCATGGCATCCTTAAGTAGCCATGTGTTCTCATTCTATATTTTTACCCTAACATAACCTTTTCGTACTATGTTACATGGTTCATTGTCACCAAGATATACATGTCCAAAATCTCCTTGAACAAAATCATTAAAGTAATTTCTATGTGGGGTGGCATGGAAAGAAGCCTCAAAATCGAACACCCAAGAATCAACAATATTATCTAAAGAAAGAATGAAGGAATCCTGAAAAACATCACCTACTTCCACATTTACCTCTTTATTTTCCTCCTTGTTCTTCTTATACTGAAGAGCCCAACAATATTTCCTAGCATGACCAACCTTCCCACAGTGCCAAAATTCTAACTTGCTCTTGGACTTTGACCTTCTACGAACAGTCAACTTCCCACTGTTACCTTTCCCTCTATTTTTTGTCTCCCTCTGCTCTCCACCATCAAAGTGTTTTTGTTAGTGAAAATTCACAGCACCCCTAAATGAGTTATGGATTTGCTTTTCTAAGGAAAACTCATCATCATTGCAACCCAATAATCATACATATTCTTATTCATCCCTTACAACCCTCAAGCACTAAGTTCTTTAAACCCTAGCATTATTGCAACACTTTGTTACTCTATGTATTTCCGCAAGATTATCTTTTCTATCTCTCATTTGTCTATGTCTCTGGCCCGATCATTTCTTTACATAAGATCAACACTAACCTCCATGCCTTCTCTAAGTGCAGATCATGTGCTAAGTTTCGATGAGGTCCTCCATAGGTGAATTCTTATCCATTTACAAACCCTCCACTCTCTATAATGATGTCTTCTGGGAATATTCCTTATGGGGAATATCCCTTTCTTGACCTCCAAGGTTCCAAGCTGGCACCTTATCCACTAATCACTCCTAATTGATTCCTCTCACTTTTCCTCAAGTTCCTCTATAATGTCAAATATGGATAAGTCCTTTAAACTCATGTTCTTCCTCCCACACGCACTCTAGTTTAATTTAAACCCTTCTTAAAACCCCTTTTTCTTGTGTGATTTCCCCTTAGCGCCATTCTTCTCACTGGTCCTACATGTTCCCACCTCTTGGTATTCAGCCAATATTTAGTATCCAACATCACCCCACACTATGTGTGTTATCCATCCTCAAAAACATCCTACTTATTCAAAGAATAAATAATAGGAGAACTGGGAAAATCTGAATAAAGTATGAAAGAATAGAATAATCTTTTATTACTATAGGAGGAGTGGAAATTATTTCTTCATGGTTGCCTCAATTTTTTACCAGACATCTACCTCACTCTGTGCTTGTTGAAGTAGGTCACATACTAGAGAAATCACTTCATTAAAACTTAATTCATTTCTCTTAGCATTCAATGTATCTACAATGCCTTCTAGTTGCTTGCTAAGATCATCTAGTGCATCCATTCTGTGAGTGACCTAGGGATATAGCTCCTTGAGCTGATTATTAATCAAACCCCAAAAGGTTTAGATTTCTCCCAACTTTTTCTCAACCTCGTCTAGGATCTTATCATGCTCCTCTCTATTTCCTTTTTTATTTTCTTGAAATTCCTTCAGATCTACCTCATGCGTAGTAACCAATATGCTCGCAACCCTATCTCTATCAGTGCAATTTTCATATACATCCTCAGCCATTTGTGCAGAAGTGTTTATAGTAGAAAGGAGCTCAAAATACCAAGTAACTGTCTCCCCAATATTTATTTTTTCTTTCTCCTTCTGGCACGCCATCACCTCTTCCACCAACTCCAACGCAAGTGGCCACCTTTCCATGGTGAGGATGCAGGTCAATTCTTCCAAGAATTTCATGCTTGAATCATATTTTTACTCAAGCAGGGCCAAGTTCGGGTGCTTCAAGATTATGGCATTTGAAATAATATTTATCTTCTTCTGGATCTTGTGCACCTTTTCCTTTTCATCCCTTAGTTTACGTCTTAACTTTACACTAATCAATTCCTTCCATTTTATCTCCTTGTCTCTTTCATTGATCTCTTCATTTTTATTCTCAAGATCTTCATCCAAGACCCTTATTCTTTCATTTCTCCCGAAGAGCCTCACCTCAACTTCTGTCGATACTTTGTTGAGTGAATTACAAACTTTCTCATTAGACAATTGTTGGGTATTCACCAGAGGGTTTACTCCCTTGGAATATGGTATCTTCATCAATGCATCTTGATTTACCTCAAATTTAGGTTCATCAACATGGGACTAAAAATCCCAAGATATCATTTTCCTCATGCGTTGATATGCACCCTCTTCATCAAAATAAGACCATGCAAGGAGTTGGTTTGAAGGAACTGTACTTTGGAAATGTGTGTTCAATACCTTATTTGGATCATTGATGTAAGTGATTTCTTGTTCTTACATCGTTATTATGTCCTTTCCTTCTGTGTGCACTACTTTTGGGAAGCTTACTCCTAATTTGCGGTCTCCACCCAAGTTTCCATACTATTTTCCCACACTTCAACTTTCCTCCATCTCCTTTAGTACTTATTTGGTATAACGCTCCACCTCTTGATCTTAAAAGTTATTTATAATGCCTACTACCTCCCTCTTTGTGACATCCTCTATCTAATTCTTATTCAAGCTTGGATTCTTTTGATCCTTCATGTTTACTTCTTCACTTCCCCATTTGTCGTGAGTGCCTCTTTCTTCCCCATCCTTCTCTTCATTTCCCTCTTCCTCTAACTCATGTACATCATACACAAGATGGTTCTAAACCTCACTATGATATTCATCATCCTTGTCACCCTTGTCAGCCTCTAGGCTCTCTGTTTCTTCTGATTTCACCTTTTCTATTACTCTTTGCTTCTTCCTAACTGGTGATTCCAATATAGGAGAATTTTCTTTTTCTTCTTCCCTAGGTGACTCCTTTCTTGCTAACGATTTTTCTTTTGCAAGGGACTTCTCTTTCTCTAGTGCCTCTTCCTTAGGTTTCTTATATTTCTATTATGTGAGTGACTTCTTCCTCCATGCATAGGTGCTTGGTTTTGCACCTGACTCCTGCATTCCTACAGATTGCATTATATGTGTACTTGGTGATTTTTTGCTACGCCCTTAACCTATTACTTGTATTAGGATATGAGTAGCTGACTTGTGGCTTAACATATCATTTTATTATATCATTTATACTTTCTCATGCTTAATAAGTATTCCTGGGTGATGGCCATAACATATGAATAGTATATATAACGGATTATAAGTAGTAGTTCATTATCATTTGAGCATTTGAGTCTTATTATATGGTTTGGAGGTTGCCCCCTCGAAGTGGCGAAGCTATTACAATTACATATTGAGATCATTATTCTGAAATATTGTGTTATTTGGTGTTATATTTCTGCTCATAATCTGAATTATACTAGTAATTTCATTACAAGTGGTATCAGAGCTGCGATTTGGGCCAAAATTAGGGCAAAAACCCTAATTTTTTGTTTCCGCCATATATTTTTAACTAGAGTGAATTGGAAGGATATATTTTTACCAGAGTTGTAAAACATTTCAAGTAAGGTTCCTTGAAAATTTTAGACTTTTTTAATTTATTTTTCACAAGTTATTACAAATTTAGTGTTTTTCATAAAATTGCTCCCTAGGGTGAAAATTGTGGAATTTTGTCAAGTTCTTTACATTTTCGGAAATCTCTGAAAAAAAAATAGTATTAGTGTCTTCTCTATTTTTTTTCTTGTTCACCCTAATTTGTATTAAAACCCTAAGCCCTAAGGTTTGATATCATGGCGGGACCTTCCATAAGAGCAAAAAAGAATCCAGTTACTCCGGGTAAAACCCCAAATAAAGATAAGATAGCGATTGAAGATATGGATTCAGAAAGGATAAATACAAATTCCTCAGCACTATGGTTTACTTCATTTGATCATAAGGTGAGCCAACTTGAGTATGAGCTGTGAAATGTATAATCTGAGATGGCCTCTAAAGGAGACATAGCCCAAATCAATCACCGGTTGGATGACATCATGCAACATGTAAAGGGTAAACAGTATGGCCCAAATTCATCCCATATCAACCAAGGAGGATCTTCAATTCAAAATCATAGACAAAATAACCATGTTGGATCAATTTTCCAACCCAATCAGAATCCAACTTATTCGCAACCACAGAACATGATACCGAAAGTGGATATGCATAAATTTGATAGTAAATATACCCTGAATTGGATAAATAAAATGGAGAACTTATTTGAGCTACATCAAATACCATGAAGACAAAAGGTGACTTTGGCATCCCTATATCTTAAACCAAACCAATTCATTTGGTATCGATGGTTATGTGCTCAGAGGTAGAATAATGGTCTCAGTGTCACTTGGATAATTTTTACCGAGGAGTTACAATTACACTATAGTTCTAATGTTTCAAAGAACTACTTTAGTCAATTAGCAAAGTTATGAAAAATAGTATTAGTCAAATATTATGTGCATCAATTCTAGAACCTATCCTTAAGGGTGGAGAATATACCAGAAGAGAATCTGAATGACCTATTTCTTAGGGGTCTTAATGACCACATCAAGCATGAGGTACATATGTTTAATCCACTCAAGATTTCTGATTCTATTATCATGGCACATTGAGCAGAGGAAAAATTTATTTGTAGTAGGAGGCCACCTTTCATTAATACCAAATACCGTAGTATCTCTTCCCCTTCATTTTCTAGGCCAATTAGACTGAATCCTCAACAAATGAAAGAAAAGAGAGTAACAAGATTATGCTTTAACTATGATAGAAAATATAGACCGGGACACAAATGTGTTGAGAAGAAGTTGTTCTATATTGACGAAGGTAATGAGGATGATGACGATGCTAAAATTATAGGAGAGGTTGAGGAACTAGTAGAAGAGGAAGTAGAGGATCACCAACCTACAATTTCTTGCCATGAATTGTCAAGTATTAGTACTCCTCAAACACTCAAGGTTATTGGCTATCTCAAAAAATAGAACGTGACAGTGTTGATTGACTCGAGGAGTACTCATAACTTCATAAATAGTAAGTTAGCTGCCCACCTCAATTATTTTATTTACCCAACTCTAGAAATGCAAGTTATGATTGCGGATGGTGGGACAGTCAAGTGCACATGAAAATGCCATAGTATCAATATTTCCATGGGAGACTACATGTTAGACTCACCTATGTTTTCTATTTCTATGGGAGGGGTAGATATTGTTTTGGGTGTCCAACGGCACACAACCTTAGGTACTATAGAGATGAATTTCCAATAATTTTTCATGCGATTTCATTCAAATGAAAGGACAATACAATTGATTGGGATCATAGATAAGTCTCCATAGATTATTAGCTCTCCTCAGATGCAAAAGGTTCTCAGAAAAGGAGAAGATGGATTTATAGCAAAGTTATTTTCCATAGAAGTACAAAATATAGAGTCTTCAATGCCACCCGATCTTCAAAAGATTGTTGATGCTCACTCATCTATTTTTGATGCAATTCCAAAGGGACTACCACCAGTTAGGAATCATGATCATGCCATTTAGTTGATTTCAGGGAGCCAAACACCTAACATCAAACCATACAGATACCCATATTCTCAGAAAAGTGAGATCAGGAAAATGGTTCAAGAAATGTTGAAGGCAGGTATCATCAGGCCTAGTCAAAGTGCCTATTCTTCCCCAGTGGTCATGGTATGCAAGAAGGATGAAACATGGAGGATGTGTCCAGATTACCAAGAACTCAACAAGTATACCATCAAAGATAAGTTTCCTATTCCAGTAATTGATTATTTACTTGATGAATTCTATGGTGCTATTTATTTCACAAAATTAGATCTTCGTTCGAGGTACCATCAAATTAGAATAAAAGAGGAAGATGTTCATAAAACAGCTTTCAAGACTCATGAGGGCCATTATGAGTTTTTGGTAATGCCTTTTGGTCTTACAAATGTGCCTTCAACCTTTCAAAGCTTAATGAACACTGTTTTCAAGCCATTTTTAAGAAAATTTGTACTATTTTTCTTTGATGACATTGATTTACAGTAAGACATGGGAAGAACACTTACAACATGTAAATAAAGTGTTGGTAGTTTTGGAGAAACATACTCTCTATACAAATCCATCTAAATGTTCTTTTGGTGTACAAGAGGTAGATTATTTGGGTCACATTGTATCCCATGAAGGCATCAAATTTGATCCTCAAAAGATCAAAGCTATGGTGGAATGGCCAAGACCCAAAACTCTCAAAAATCTTCGTGGGTTCCTAGGACTAACAGGGTACTTTAGAAGATTTGTATGGGGATATGGTAGAATAGCAACCCTACTCACTACATTGCTAAATAAGGATGCCTTCCATTGGATAGACTTAGCCACTAAATCCTTTTAGTGGAAGGAAGCCTTATGCAGCACCCCAGTTTTGGCTACTCCCAACTTCTCAAAAACCTTCATGGTTGAATGTGTCACTTCAGGATCAGGATTGGGAGTAGTTCTAATGCAAGAAGGAAGACCAATTTCATTTGAGATTCACCAATTCAAAGGAAAAGATCTTCTCAAAATGGTCTATGAGAAAGAAATTATGGCTATTCTTCATGTGGTCAACCAATGGAGGCCCTATCTCATGGGTAGACACTTTAAGGTAATAACTGATCATGATAGTCTCAAATAATTTTTGGAGAAAAGGTTATCATCTGAGGAACAACAAAAGTGGGTAAAAAAATGTTGGGTTATGATTTTGAAATCATATACAAAAAGAGTAAAGAAAATTTAGTAGTTGATGCATTGTCCAGAAGGGATACATCCACAGATGCCTTACTATGTGGAATGTCCATGTTGATGGCCGATTGGGTGGATGAAGCAAGATTAGAATGGGATCAAGACAAAGATACACAATCTCTAATACAAAATATCAAGGAAGGATCTATGACATCTAAAAAATTTGAGTGGAAAGGTAATGCGCTATGGTACAAGGACAAGTTATACTTGAGTAAAGATTCTGAGTTGAAGCATAAGATTCTTACAGAGCTACATGCCTCGCCTATTGGAGGACACTCTGGGTTTTTAAAGACATATCATAGAATAAAAAGAGAATTATTTTAGGAAGGACTCAAGAGGGATGTACAAAATTTTGTATCGGAGTGTTTAGTGTGCCAACAAAATAAAGGGGAAACATTTAAGACACCAGGTCTGTTGCAACCCTTACCAATTCCTAGCCAGAGATGGGAGGAGGTCTCCACAGATTTCATCACTGGATTGCCTTGTTCAAAGGGTAAGAATGTTATTTTTGTGATTGTGGATAGGCTCACAAAATATGCCCATTTTTGTGCCCTATCACATCCATGTGCAGCTAGTACAGTCACAACTATTTGTTTGGAGACAGTTCAAAGGCTACATGGAACCCCAAAGATAATTGTAAGTGATCGTGATTCTATTTTCACAATTAATTTTTGGATGGAATTATTTTCATGTTTGGGTACTTAGCTAGCTCATAGATCATCTTATCATCCTCAAACTGATGGGAAAATGGAAGTGGTAAACAAATTCTTAGAGGGTATCTACGTTGTTTTGTATCAGATAAGTAGGAAAGATGGATTAAATGGCTACCACTTGCAGAATGGTGGTATAACACATCTTTTCATACCTCTTCTCAAATGACCCCATTTTAGCATTATAAGGCTACCATCCACCTTCTATCACTTCCTCCTTGAGGGTGCAAACTAAGGTCAGAGATGTTGAGGAACACATTTAATATCAACAATAGGTTTTGGCTAGTTTGAAGGATAATTTAGAATTACCACAAAATAGGATGAAACAACAAGAAGATCAACATCATAGTGAAAGACATTTTGAAATTGGTGATTGGGTTTTTGTACATCTCCAGCCTTACAAACAGATGTCTCTAAATCAATAAAAAAAAGGAAAACAAACTTTCTCCTAAATACTATGGCCCTTATCAGGTTCTATAGAAAATTGGCAGTGTTACTTATAAAATAGAGTTGCCTCCATATTCACACATACACCTAGTGTTCCATGTTTCATGCCTAAAGAAGGTTATTGGATAGAAATTTGAAGCCCAGACAGAGTTACTAGAACTTGACAAGGAAGGAAGAATCATTTTGGA
Source organism: Taxus chinensis (assembly GCA_019776745.2). Lineage (NCBI taxonomy): Eukaryota > Viridiplantae > Streptophyta > Pinopsida > Cupressales > Taxaceae > Taxus > Taxus chinensis. The sequence goes on along the minus strand of JAHRHJ020003511.1, from coordinate 42,255 downwards.
GCCAGAGAAGATTATGCAGACATGTACTAAGAGGCTGAGAACCAGAGACATTAAGGAATATTTGATCAAGTGGAAGAATCTGAGCATAGAAGATGCCACCTGGAAGGATGAAGGTTTTCTGTAGTAACATCCAAGATTATTCAACATTGAGGAAAATGTTGGTTTGAAGGGGAAGGGCATGCTACGTCCTTAACCTGTTTCTTGTATTAGGATATGAGTAGTTGACTTGTGGCTTACAATATCATTTTATTATATCATTTATACTTTCTCATGCTTAATAGGTCAGCCTGGGTGATGGCCATATCATATGAATAGTATATATAGAGGAGTGTAGGTATTAGTTCATTATCATTTGAGAATTTGAGTCTTATTATATGGTTTATAGGTTGCCCCCTCAAAGTGGAGAAGCTAGTACAATTGCATATTGAGATCATTATTCTGAAATATTGTGTTATTTGGTGTTATATTTCTACTCATAATTTGAATTATACTAGTAATTTCATTACATTTTTCTTAGGGCCCTCCTTTCTCTCCCTTTTCCTTGGTGCATTCTACTTACTTACGGTGGGGTCTTCTGGGATAGATACATCATTTTCAATTTAAGTGTATTTCTCATACTTAGGCCTTATACGCAGGTATACCCTTGTTGCTATTCTCCTAACAACATGCAATGTCATTGGCTTCAACATATGTATGTCATGGGAGACATACTTCTCCACATAGGTGTGCTTCTTTGGATATATCAATGTTCTACAAAGCTCGTGGTAATCTTGGTCTACCATGCTGAGGTCAAACCTTAGCTTGTTTTCCTCTTTGAATCAATTGACCCTGGCCTGGAAGTATTGTGTTGTGAAGGAGAACAATAATTTGCACCAGGGACCCTTGGCACCATCTGCCAGAGTAACCTGTCAATACAAAACTATTAGTACATGGTGAATTCAAACTCACCTTGGAGTAAAATAGGTAATCGCTCGGGTATTCTCCATTCAGTGCTAAATGCATCACACATCTTCTTATACTATTTTTCTAGGTGCGCCTTATGGGCGGTTGTCATTTTGTCACAAGTGTATTGCTCAAATATTTTGGTGAGGGAATGGGTTATCATTTGGGTATTCGCAAAAAAAATTATCTAGCCCTTTGGGCACTCCTATCTCCGAAATGACAATGGTAAAGAGGACATTACCAAACATGATTTTCTCCATCAAGTGCAACGTTTATGGTTTATTTTGCTATGAAAGACAATAGGTTATAGATGCTCCCCTCTAAGATCTTAAGGAAAATTTTCAGCCATTCTTTTTGATATGTGTCCATCTCTCCTACCCATTCAACTTTGTGACCAAGCACGCAACCATCCTCATTACAGGTTCAAAAATCATATAAATGTCAAAGTAGTGTGACCCCTTCTTGTAGTCATAAGCTTCAATGGTCTTCTTAATGTCCTCCTCATCTTCCAAGTCATCATCGAATGATTATCCTTCACAGATAAGACTGGTAAACTTAGAAATTAGTTGGGGAGTTATTCACATCCTTCATTCTGTAAAGTAGAAGTAGTTTTCATGTATGCACGACATTAACCACTAGTATAGTGGCTCCAGTTTTCTGAAATAAGGCAACTCATATATTTGTAATAACCCGAACTTCTCCATTTTTTCACCTTTACCTCATCATCATAGATAGGAATTCCATCAGGTGTTATCTTGTCTATAGGTAAAACTAGTTCCAATGTCATTTCATTCTCTATGGTACTCTTTCGATGGTTGTAGTCACTCATGGACATCTTTCCAACATGAGTCACCCATTCTTTTCCAAGCAATACGTTGTCTGGATATTGCATCTCTGTGTACCATTCTTCATTGAAACTGGTGGAAATGGCTTGTTTCCTCTTGTCCTTTCCCTTCTTTGGTGAAAATTTTTTTACTTTCCTTGGTGCCATTTATCTGTCGGGTCACTAAAAGTTCTTCCTTTCTCTTGATCTTGGCTCTTCTCAACTTTGCAGCTCCACTCCTTTGCGAAAATCCCCTAAATCTTGTGCCCTAGCTGTTGAACCCTAACCTATAAATCATTTTTTCCACAAGAAGACATAATCACTAATGGGATTCTTCCACACAACCTTCTCTGCTCACGCCTGTGTACTCTTTTTCCACTCCGGTTTGTTGATCAAACTAGTTTACACACAAATCTTCACAACCATTTTTCACACAATGTTTCTTCAAGGATGCCCTAGTGTAGACACCAAATTTTCTTCACACTCCCCTTGGTCCCCTTTAATTAATTAACATAACGTATTCACATAACCATGACCCCTTACCCCGCATTCATATTAATTTAATTACTTACAATTTAATTAATGCTCATCCTCACACTATTAATTAATTTAATTACTTTAATTAAATTAATTTACACCTCACCTAGCCACATCACCTAGACACCTCATCATGGACTTATTCTATAACTAGGATTGAGTCTCCACTTATCTTAACCAACTGGGACTTAGTCTAACCCTAAAATTAAATTCCTATTCCTTCTCCAACAATACTCCTGCTTATCTAAGGGTTAACCCTCACTTGAGACCCAAACTAACAATCAGAGCACACCAAAAATAGCAAAGATTTGCCTATTTTTGGCAAACCTAGGATTTCCCACCTTAACCGACGTCGGTTATCCCTCAACTAATTCTGGTCACCTTGACCATCATTGGTCACCTTATATACCCTTTGGAACCTTTTACTGAGGTTGGTCATTCTAAGTTTTGAGATATCTATTGCACTCAAGAATGAACTAGAGACTTCTCAGCATCTAGAAACGATGGAATACACTCAAACCACAAGCCTAAGAAAACACCTAATACTCATCCAAAGGAATTAGCATTCACGGGAAAACTCTAGGAAGTATTTCTACGGAACTGACCACAAAGTTCTTCACAAATCAACCATTACCTTCCTTCACCAACCAGGCATGTAAATACAAGTAAGTGTATTATATTTGCATCATTTTGTACTTACTTAAAGTGTAGGTTCATTTATCTTTGTATTAGATCTTGTTCTTCTTTTCCGCATTCCTCCATCCCCACCTTCCTTCCAATCTATCCATCCTACCACCCACCACCTTCCATCTCTCTGTAGTTGACTTCTAGGCATTCCTGAGCCTTCCTGGACATTATTACAAACCCAACCATCCTACCTCCATTCACTATGTGCAACCACTGAGAAGTCCAAATCTACATTTTATTTAATTACCACCAAATTTCCCCCACCAACGCTGGTCACCTTAACCCTGTCATCGGTCTCCCATCCGTACTAGCATCAGTCACCAGACCAACGTCATTACTACGTCTCCTATCAACTTTCATTAAACTGGCCCTAACATCCCCAAAAAACTCACAAAACCTTACCCAAACCTGATACCCCACCTACAACCTCACACATGCCTTCCCAACTCTTTGTGTAGACACAAAGAGAGCCTAGACACCCACTTTTGACATTCTTCCATTACCCACAGTAATCGATGTTGGTCATCCAGAGCCATCATCGGTCATATCTATACCATCATCAGTCACCCTGATCGGCATCGGTCTCTGTGCCTGGTAAAACTGCCTTAGACCAGTAAGTTTACTAATCACCCAAAATCAACCCAAACTACACCAAATCTTACCCAGACCCTGTTTATGAACCCTCAGACTACCTTGCCCAGCCTGCAACCTGACCTAGGACCTTCACCACTTTAGTTATCAAGCATTTAATTAGATTGACACTGATAGTAGTCTAAGACACCTAAATCGGAACACTAGCATTAGATTCTTTTATTTTCATGTTCAGTTATTTTATATTGAGTTATATATCAATGGATTGACAACCGTCGAGGAAGTATCACACTTCTTGGATCTAGCTCACACTAGGAAGTCCACTAACCTTTGTTATTAACTATATCTTGTGGTCTTGCTTTGTATTATAGGTAGTTCCTCCTAGCCAAAAGGAAGCTCACATAATCAGTTTGGATCAGGAAATCAGAAACACACGCACTCAACCTTCAACCAACATGATAACAGGTATTCCTCCATGAACCTTTTACCTTTATTTGTTTCATTATCTACAACAATTTGGTGAAACATTTTTTACATGCCCTGGTGGGACCCATCAAGGTTTCTTTTGCATTGTTCATTCCTAGGTAAAAAATTGTGTGTTTATTTCCCTTTGAAAGTATTCACATTAAATTTTCTTCTCTGGAATATTCCACTTTCTTTCTATTGTCTAAAATAAATTGTGTTTTTGGTGCTCTAAAAAGAACACGTCTTCCTTTCTACTGTATTGCATTTAGTGAAAGAGAATTCCTCTTCCTGTTCTCTATTTTCTACATTGAACTTAATCATGGATTTGGGCTTAAAACATTTGCATTTCAATTTTGGTATGTCGCATTGTAGCTCACATTAATTTGAGGGAAACATATATGCTATAATTCATGCCCAGCTGATGGTTGACTAATTCAATCATAGTTCACTTTACACATTCTCTATACCAAACCACTTAAACAATTTACACATCTTCTTAAACATCATCCTACCCATGGAAGAAGTTGTTCAATGATCACACGATCAGAGAATTGACAGTGGGCACCAAGCTGGTTTCTTTGTCTAGTCATTATCTCAGAGAAAGGACCACCCCCTCCAAAAATTTACATGAAACGATCCTTAGATCTTTTTTTATAGGACACCTATCAAACCAAAAACTCTGTTTTATTCACAAGTCAGTCCTAAATAGACATAAGCTGGAACATAAAATTCATTAATAGGATTTCGTGTTTGTTATTTTTTGCTTGATTTGTGTTTTGAGGTGAGAGTTCGTATTCTCCATTCTTTTCTTCCTTTCACACTCCATAATCATAGTTGGTGTATTCTGACTTTTTCTAAGTGTGTTAGGGTCCATCATTACCATACTTAGGTTTCTGGGTTGGTATTTTATCTAATCTAAGTCACTAAATCCCATTTTTCTCCATATTTTCAAATTTCACAGTGACTGGTGTCGATCCAACAACCGTCACCAGTTTACTCATTCGACCATCATTTTTTTTACCTAACTCATTGTTGGTTTCCTAATTTTTTGGGTTATTTTACCGAGAAAACATGCTCATCACTTTTTTGTTCTTTCTGGGTTTCTCAGATACATCATCATACCTCTAGGTCTTTGAAATCACTGTCAAATCCAGATTTTTCTTCATTTTCATCAGTTATTACCACATTTATCAAAATTTTGATTATTCTATAGTAACCGGTATCAGTCACCCTAACCATCATCAGTCACCCTCTATCACCGTCATTGGTTATCAAAACGCCATCAGTTCCTGTGTTTTAATTTTTCAATTAAAACAACACCAATTTTCACCTTTCAGAACTATTTTTCTCCATTCCTTCTATTTTTTCGTGTCATTTATAGAGAGCAGATTACCATGTCTAAGCTAACCCACATGGTTTTGACTGATATCCAAGCCAACGTCCCTCCTATTCCATGCTTATCCTTCGGCCACTCTCCACCTAGCCCATCACCTACCTTCCATTTTATCACCATGGATCCCAAGTCAATCTATCACCATCAGCACCAGTGACAAGGAGTTTGCACAACTCCTTGATCAAAACCTCACCACTTTACAACATTACTTAGCCCATTCATCCACTCATGACTCATCTAGGAAACTTATCTACAGCATGCTCGTATCCATCCCACCTATACTTGTACCCACTTCTGCCTCTGCCACTACCAGCATTTCCCTGGTTGCCTCCACCTTACCACCTATTGTTTCTTATCTTGACCCCACCTCATCAATATCTATTGTTACCTATAACATCTATCACACCCATGATGTCCTCCACCCCTATGGCATCCACCATGCCTACATCCACCACTCTCAGTACATGCATGCCCATGTCTTCCACTTCCTATATACCTATCACATCCCATCCACCTTTGGTTTTGGCAGCCCACACTCCCTTCCAAAACCTTGTCCTCTCTATCCTTAAGTCTCTTCGACCAATTACCACTAGTGTATTTACATCCACCCCACCTACATATACATATTACCAATAACCACCTATTTCCTCTACTGCCTAATATATGTACTTCCCCCATTCCCTCTCATATACCTCCATCACAATTTTTTGTACACAACACCGCCACATAATAGGATGTCGTCTACCTCATACCAATATTATTTACCCCCTCATACTTCAAGGGGTGCCCCGTCATCAGAACCCACCAATGACCTAATCAAAATGATGATGGACAAGATGCAAACATTGGAAACATCTTTCTCAGGTTCATATAACTCTCCAACATATTACAAGATTTTAGTAATGAGTCCTATTCACCCATCCATTCCTATTCATCCATACCCTACACATTGGGAAATACCAAAATTCAACTAGTTCAATAACAAATAAGATCCACAACAACAATTTATGGTCTTTTAAAACATGTCTTTAACCTAATCTGCTCACAATGATGCATTACTCCTTTGGACATTTCCAATGTCGTTGACAGGACCTTCTTTGGATTGGTATAGTTCTTTACCTAGACATTGTATCGTCTTGTTTAACCAGGTTGCTCTAGGATTTTCTTTGACCACTTTTCTATCAATATTGTCAAGAAATTCACCATGACTGACTTATATGCAACACACCAGTATGAAGATGAATCTATCATAGATTTGTCATCACGATAATGGCGTAGCCTGATTAACCAAATTACATTCCAATTACCTCAGATGGATTTAATAGAATTTTTTACCAGGGCTTGTGCCAGACATATATCACCAACTCTCTACGTTGAACCCTTCCACACCTTTGATGAGGAAGTAACCATGTCCCGAAAGTTGGAAATTTGTGCCCTTGAAGAAAATAAGCTACAACTATGTAACAAAAACACTACATTTAAATAAAATAATATTTCTTCTTGTTCCAAACCCAAAAATACCTACTCTAAAACCAAGGGGTCTACCAATGTGATCATTTTAAAATTTGACCCATCTCATCCATCCAACCAATCAAAAACCTTCATCTAATATTTCCCCCCATTAAAAGCTTTTTAGTTTAGAAGAGAGAAACACAAATATGCCCCCATATGAGAGCCTTACTCTATCATTTTAGACAAACTCTTAAAATATGAGAGTCATTACCCCTTCCACCCATTAAACCACATATTAGTTTTGACCCTTCTCACCTTATGCTTGCATGTTATAATGAAAATTATTATTACAATATCTATCGCATTCGAGGTCACGGTGATGGTAACAGTATCACTTTCAAAAACATTGTCCAATAAATGTTAGATAAAGAATATCTCGTCTTGGACAATCTGAATGCACCAGCTAATAAGAACCTTAATATCTTCAAGAATGGTTTTAGTTCCCAAATCACACCCCATCATCCAACCAAACTAGTGATTCCTTGGCTAATGACATTAATATCCACAAGGTTCATGTTTTTTTGACATCTTACCAGCTCCTTCAGCAATGTACAATTTTCCCTACTTCGTCTATTGAAGAAATTATTGCACAAGATCTCTTCATCCATAGAGGAGCCTATTTCATCTACTCCTTTAGCCATAGAGGAGTCTCCTTCATCTTCCCATGTACCCATGGTGGAGTCCACCATATCTGTAGATGTAGTTTCCCCACACACCTCTCAATTTGATGAACAAACCATAGTATTAACTCTCCTATCCCATGGGAGAGTCATACTTACCTTCCTCTTCACCAAAATAAAAACCTACCTCATCCACCTTGACTTCTCCCCTAACATGTAGGTGATCCATTAACAGTAGCCCTTTCAGTCGAAGATAATTCCCCTCGTAGCTTTCAAGGATCCACTTGATTTTCTCTCATATATTTTACCAATAGAATCAAAAGCTAATCATAATTCCCTGTTGTAGTCATTTTTATGCCCTTAGAACAACAACTATAATCCCATGTGTGTTAGCCTATCACCCAATAAGCATTGGGTGCTCAACCAAGGCACACGCAGGTGTTGAGCCCCTCCTTTATGTGAGTCTTATAATGAATACATGTCTTAATGACATAAACTTATATGTAAAAAGGTATAGAACCATGCCTTCATTCTAAGAGCATTTAAGATGAGTTATTATGTCATTATACCTAGTGTGATAATAGGAGAAACATCAAATGACCTAAGAGATATGATTCATACCATAAAGGAAATGCACTAGGGCTTACACCAAAGAATAATACTTATTTTGAATAGAACCATATATTTCATATTAATCATAGTTCAAGAAACCATGTTACATTCACCAAGGCCCTATCAAGCCAATGCATCAATGTCGATAAGACTCATGCATCATAAATCCTAACTATGGTTACCATAGTATAAAAATATTTTCACAGACCCATCCCTCTAGATCAAGATATTACTCCCACAGTCCTCTAAATGAGAACATCAACTCTCTAGAATCTTTCTTATTATTCCTACAGAGCTTCTCCTTTAATCCTCTCTACCATGATCACCACTCTCTTCATTGATAGCATCTTCTCTTCTCTTTACCTGAGCATCTCTATATATAGTTGTATCGCCCACCACCATGCCTTTCTTGAGTAACAGATTAGTCGCCAAGTGTCAAGGTGGTCCTCTAATCGAGCATGCTTATTCTCATCCAGGCTCTCCACTCTCCACAATTATTTCTTTTTGGATCCTTCCATCACATGGAATATTACTTTCTTGACCACCAAGTTGCCAAACTTGCACCTTACTGATAAGGAAAACATGTCTCATTAATGTGTAATAAATGATCTTATTTTACTCTCCCTTTTATCAAGTTTGACTGCATTTTGTGACTTTTGTTTGATTTAGTATAAGTTAGGATGTAATTGTCCATCTTTTGTTGGATTTAGTTTTAACTTCTAAAAACTTTGCAATTCTCAAAGTGTGTGGAAATTGAATTTTTGTAATAAAACAGGTCACAATTAATCAAGAGAACAAAGTATGAATAAATTAACATGTTTTTGGGAGCATTGGCTTCAATACAACTTAGTTATGGAACTCCATCACATAGCTAAGGAGCTCTATCACTTAGTTCATGAACCTTAAGAATTAGTTCTGGAACTCTAGCACTTAGTTCCATAACTATTACACATAGCTCCAGAAATTTCCTAGGTAGTTTTGGAATAATTCCTTTTGGTTCCGGAACTTCTCCAAAGTTCTAGAATCCATGGGGATCTATTTATTTTTGACAAAATCTGATATTAGAAAAATCAATGGGCCTTCCAATTAGGAGCAGATCAATAGATTGTCGATTCTTCATACTCCAAATCCAGAGATAACTTATCAGAAAGTTGTACATCCAACAAATTTTCTAAATTCCATATCTATTTTGGGCACTATTTGGTTCTATTTGAATTGTTAAAATAACTATGGTTATAATTACATCTTTGGATGATGAAATATACATAGAGACATGTAGATAGATATAGAGATATATGTGAGAAAATACATTAAAGTTTTATAAGACAAAACATTTCAGTAATAAAATATGCACTTTGTTTTGAGAGAATTATACTTTTTCAAATCTTGATTCAAGGTGGAGAAAGGGCCCACTCCTCCAAGAACCAGGATCCTTATTTTATTGGTATTTATATTTCTAAGAAAATCGTATAGATCTATTAATTTTGTAAATGCTTTTGATTATTTAGTTGAATTTTCTTATGTACTTATCACTGTAGGTGTTAAATACTAGATTCCCATTTCCTTTGCAAGAATTTTCATAGCATTTTCAAAAGTATGTTTATTTCTGTAACATGTGTTTATTTCCATCAATTTATTTTATTTTGCAATGTGTGTATATTTCCAAAAAATTATTCTAGCAATGAGTGTTTATTTTAGCAAGTTTCTTGTAGCACAGATATAATAAGGCTTTGGCCAATGAATCCTAAGGACACTACAAAAACCCCTAGAAAATAAAATAACAAATACCTACAGTCAATTACTAGATCACTAGGATTCTTATTATTGCATATAGCTTTAGACACACCCCTGGTTTGAATATGACATCAACTAAGAGTTGATTAAATGAAGGGAATAACAATACCAATCATTTTTGGCATCATTATTGGGGATCCACTAGTTAGAATTGTCTAATTCAATGTCAACAAGAGCAACAATCATACATTTAGTAATTGAAAAATATTCCCTACGATTTCATTAAATTTATGAGTAGACTAAGAGAATCAAAGGATATATTTCTCCCAAAAATATCTCAACAATAATTATTAGCATCCTCTAGTTCAAATAAGGAATTTGACCAAGAATTAGAAGCACCATCATCCCCTGTTAGACAAGAAGTAGAAATGCCACCTTTGGAATTCTTGGATCAATCAAAAGAAGGAAGTGGAACCCTTAGAAGAACAATGATCTCCCAAGACCTATTTAGAGAAAGTTTTGATTCACAATCGAGTAGTCAACCTCCTACTCCTGACTTTTCACCTTCACCAAAGAAGATCACATACCACATTGATTGGGAAAAAAGTCTAGAAATTACTACAAAAATGGCATGAGAAACTGAAAGAGAACCTAATAGGACTTTTACTTATCCAATTCAGTTGGATGATGATGATACACCTATGAATAATATTTCACCTACACATTTACCCACATTTAGAGTGATGTCATCTGAAGATCCTGCCAATGTCTGTTTGAATTTAAAGTACCGTGTCAAACTTATGATTACAAAATAGATAATCAGAAGCTCAAGTTGTTTCCATCTACTCTAAAGGATGTAACAATGAGGTGGTCTATGGTATTAACATCCAATTCTATTACCACTTGGGCATAAATGGAAACTTCCTTCCTAGACAAATATCAAGACTACTGTAGAAGGAGAAACATGAAGGAATAATTTTTCAAAATCAAGCAGGAAGAGGATAGAATATGGAAGATTATTTGGATATATTCCTCTTTATAAGTAAAAGGTGTGGATTTTTTCTTCAAGAAGAGTTAATAAAAACCATTTTTCTTAAAGGTCTAGATGATGAATTTAGGGAACCCCTTAATTTAATGGGAGGTGGAAACATTGATCAATTAAGAATGAATGACATTAAAGATATTTATAGAATCTATTCAAGAACAAGGGGTGGACCTAGGAAAGGAAAAATAGTGAAAAGTTTGAATCCAAATATGAAAAAACTGATGTATGAACTAGCAAAATTAAAAATAAGCATTCTAGTTCAATTAACCTCCACCATGGATGGATTGTAAACTAAAGAAAATGCTAAAACTGAACCATTATGTATGTATTTTCCTAGACGTAGGAAAAATCATGCAATAAGAGATTGTCCTCTGCATAAAATAGAAATGTGTCTTATCTTTGAATCTTGGGACCATGAGAATAATGTTTGTTCTCTTTCCAAAAAGAAAAGAAGATAAAATAAAAAGGGAAGGAATGAAAACTAGTAAATGGCATTCTCTTCACCAAAAATTAAAAAAATTCTCTCAAAAGATCAATTAAAAACTAGAAATAGTGGTTGGTCTCTTCAATAAATGGCTAATGAAAAATAAAAGGAATTACTTTGGAATTCTATCTGTCTTTTTTAACTATTTTTCCTTTTTCAATTTTAGTAATGATGAGTTATCAAGGCGGAGGGATTACATCAGCAAAGATGGTAATTATATCTTGATCTTATTAAAGGTTAAATTAAAAGTTTGCATGTGTGATTAGACTTGATTTAATAAGTCGGTATGATGATTCATTTATTGTACATTATTATTAAAAGAAAGTAATCATGAGGGTGATTTTGATTGAATAAGAAAGTGGTGGCATATTTGTAATGAGCTATCATTTGGGTGGAATAAACGAAGTTGAGAAGAACTTGTAGAAGAACTTCAAGGAAGAAAGAGAAGAATTGTATTTGAATTTCGTAGCTAAACTCAATAATTCCATAGCTAAACACAATAGTTCTGTAGCTAAATCTAGTAGTTCTGCAGCTAATTTGAATTTAAAGAAAGAAAAATTTGAATCCTCCTCTTTGACCATGGGGATTAAAAAGAAGTTAGAACCAGAGGATGATACAAAAAATTTTGCGGACGGAGAAGTGGTAGCCATTTTTGAACAAGCAGGGTGGATGGAATTCCTGAAAAAATTCTTAAGGTACAATGATGAATTGGTAAGGGAATTTTTTGTAAATTTATAAGAATCCATAACTAAAGTTAAAAGCATTGTAACTCCTTTTACTATCAATACAATGAGTAATGTATCGGGGTTACCGATTGTAGATGTTCATAATCCTGTGAAAGGAACACTCAAAGAAATAGTGGAAACCTTGATACAATAGGAGGAATATAAACCCCAATACATTTATAACACTAAGAAAATAATAAAGGGGTCATAAGAGCCAGCTTACCCAAACCATTTGACATTGTAGCATTTTGGGTAGTTAAGTACCTAACCTATGATGGCCAATTTGGGACTATAGGAAGTGAAGTCCTTAAGATGTTAATATATCTTAGGTATGGGCCTGCAAAACTATAATATATAGCAAACATGTTATCTAAATAACTCTCCTAGTTATCTGCATAACTTATGTTTTTATCCTAACTCTAATGTTTCACATTTCAGGTTACGCGCACTCAATATTTTTCGTTGGCCACCTTGGCACAATTGCAGCTCCTCTGCGCACCCTTGCACACCTTCCTACACCCTTTGCATTCTTCTATATCCTTCCATTTCTTCCCTTCCCGCATGCTTCACACTTACATTAGCTAAGTCCTTGGCCCCTAGCGTGTTGTGCCCTTTACTTTGTAATAGTTTCTCCTTCACCATATGTTCCTTGCTCACCAGTTTATTTCATTTTCCATCCACACTTACATTTGAACGCCTTCCTTCTACCTTCCCCCTGCATGTGCACCTCCCCTCTGTTTCCCTTTCACGTGCTTACTTCTCACTCCCACGCCTTGTTATATTCCTCCTTTGCATTTCAAGTGTTGACATGTGATTTTATTCTAAAGATGTGTTCTTTTGATTGTTGGAGATCATGCTTGGATATGGATAAATATTTTTTGTTCTTAAGATCATTAGACTGGAATGGAATGGCTTCCTTGAATCCATTTTTCACTTCTTGTAGGTGAGTTGCAATCTGGTTTAAGAGTTGCAAACTTATCTCTTTATCTGACTCATCCTTGGATCAATTTCAGTGATCCAAGGAATTTTTTAAACCTTCTCAGTTGAATGAATGGTAAATTGACATTCCATAATTTGAGGGACATAGCGGACTAAATTTGTTATTACAAGTTCTTTAATCTTGTGTGAACGTGTTTCCATTCAGTTGTATGTTGTGCTTGGGTCCTTGGAGATCGATCTTGGCAGTACATTGCTGACATAAATGAAATACAACCTATTCATGACATAGGAAGGATTCAGAATCCTAAAACTAAAGGATTATCCTACGGAATCCTAAGCTGGGTAAGAATATTTACTACCTAGCTATGTTACTTAATTGAATTTTTATTCTAACCTAAGCTTCCTATTCTACTTTGTTGGGTTGGCATCCAAACCTAAGCCTTGTGCTAAGGGAATATGGAAAGGTTGCTAGGCTATCTAAATTAACCTAAAACCTAATGCTATAAGGTTATGATATGATCTAACCTATTGCCTAAAACTAAAAGGTTGTGAATTAATCTAACCCAATATTGGAATTACCTAAGGTAATGTGTTATGGCCTAAGGTAATTATTACTAAAATAACCTAAGTTTAAGGGATCTACACTAAGTTATTTAAATGAGAACCTAAAGGGGTCACATGCCTCTATGGCAACAGTTCCAATGGAAATGAATTTATTGATAAGGTTATTAAAGGCATTAAGTACTGCCAGTTTGGTAGGGGCTAGTTGACTTGGCAGAGGCTTATGTGGAAGCTCCACTAAAGATGGAATTGCATGTTAAATGGGAATTAGAATTCACCAGATTTTGGAGGCGGTGGTAAGGAGAGATAAGCAGGAAAATTGGAATTAATGAAATTAATTGGCCTCGGGTTTTGTTCACAAACCATCTTGGAAACTTGGAAGGTGGGTTTGTGGGAGGTTGTTGGTTTTTGCATGCTTTTCAGATTTTTCTCTGCATGGAGCAAACTGGTTTTTTGAACCAGCAGTTCGACTTTCACTTCATTGTTATTTTTAACTCACCTGGTCTATTTTCGATCATGGGAAGGTATATGAGGCATTCTGAGGAAATTTGTTGGTTGGTTGATCTTTCATGGAGGAGAAAAGGAGTTGGAAGCTTGGCTAGAAGTCTCCTTTGATTTGGCAGAAGCGCTATCAGGCATGATAGGATCTAACCATTAAGATATCTTTCTTTCTTCTAAATGTTTTCATTAAAACAACTCTACTCTTATGAGATTCTTTGTTTGCATGTTTTATCTAGTTATTTACTTGTTGGGTTTTATAAATATCTGGAAATTTGGGTATGAATCCATGGAAAATTAATGTTAAGTCTTAGAAACTTTCTTTGTATGGGTTAAATAACAGAACATTCATGAGAAACTTTTTTCTGTAACTCTGCTTTTCATTTCTTGAACCGGTATTCGAAGAGTTGTGTTTTTAACTGACCTTCATATTGTTTATTTGGTTCTACATTTTTGGGAACCTTGAGTCCCATCTGATCTTACATTGGAGCTCGTGTTTTATTTGAACTTGAGCTTGTATTTGAGCTCGTGTTTCACTTGATCCTGTATTCAATTTTGTGTTTAGTTTGAGCTTGATTCGGGGTTAGTTTTTTTATAAGAATTTGTGTTGGAGGTTCTTGTTAGCCTAAAACCATGTTTGGAATCTTGGGTAATCCTAGACTGTTGTTTAAATTCCGTATGTAGCTCTGTACTCATGTTTATTCTTGTGTTATTCTGGACTATTAATGGAAGTTCATAATGTATACAACACTTGTATTTTATTATGTGTATGGTTCTAAACTCTGGTTAGAAGCTCGTGTTTCATTTTGAGCTGGTATGAGTTTTCTTTGTTTAAAATACAAACTAGAATGGGAACTTGTTGTTGCCCTGAACCTGTGAATATTTACTTGAATGGTTCTGAACTCTTCTGTGAGAAACTTGTGTTTCATTTTGAGTTGGAAATAGGGTTTCTTGTTTATGTTATAAACTGGTTAAGGTCGTTCATATTATATTATGTCTTGTATCATGATACTTGTATATATTTGTGCTCATGTTTGAGATTTTGTGATTCAAATCTATACACGTAATTTGGTACTTAGTGTTTGGAATTTATAGCTTGAATGATGTGTTGGTCTATTCTGGTATTTGTGAGTTGGTTTTAAATTGCATTCAATTTGAAAGCTTATAACTCTTTTAATTCAAATTGCTTACTCAAAGTAAATCTAGGGAAGTAGTATGACTGAGATGTTTGAATATCTTTTGGAGATTTAACTAGAAATGCTTTCATTTGATAGTGGATTTGGAACTTCTTTTAAAGACAAGTTTTGTACCAGTGCTTAGAAATTGTAGTGGAAGGATTACTTAACTCTGTTCAGTTTTATTTTGTTTTATAGTTCTAAAAGAATTATGAACCACTTACTCTTAAGTACAATGTTATGGAGGCATTTTAAAGAAACTTCAGTTTTGAGTTCAAGGATACTCCTGAACTGGTTTAGTTTAAGGTTTTAGGTTTTCTATTCTTGTTGGGATTAATAAGTGAATACTTGATTCTTTTAAAAGAAAAAGGGGATTGAGAATCCTTAGGGACAGTGTGCTATTTTTAGAACTTTACTGTTTATGTTGTTCTGAACTGAAATTGGAAATCATGATTTTTAATGATAAGAATTGTAAGGGAGACTTGTAGTACATTTTCTTTACAATGAGTTGGTTTTGTTCTCTCTTCTGGGAACTAGTGTTATGAGCTTATTGTTTGGATTAGAAAAGGGAATTTGTTGTTAAGTGTAGAGAAATGATTTAAGGATTGAATCAAATTCTGATAAGATTCCTTTTCTAACCTGTTGGGATTAGTTCATTTGATTGAACCCTTCTGTTATTAGTTCTCTTGTGAAATGGAGATTTATTATAATTGTTTAGTCTTCCTTGTTCATATCATTTGTTGAAGTGATGTGGGAAGATATTTGATGTTTTAGTTTTGTTGAACAAAAAATATAATCTTGTTGGTAGACTATTTAAATTCTATATTCCTTCTTAGATTGATATGGGATTATGTTCTGATTAAAATCTTAAATGTTGAATTTAAAGGTAGTTGTCCTTTAAACGAAATAGTTAAATTCATGTTATGAACCTGTTTCTGTTTTCAGATGTTTTTGTGTTGGGCATAGTTTGGAATGTTTATTCTTCTTCCTTGCTTAGGAGCTAGATGAATCATCCTAATGGGAACTATGCTGTAAACCCTTCCTTTGTCTTATAGTAAATTTAAATTATGTATTCTATTATGATAGAATTGGGAACAATAAGATGTTATGATCTGATGTTTGTTTAAAGGGAATTGATAGGATCAATTAAACTTTAATTTTGTAAGGCAGATGTTGTGGATTATATTATGTTCTTCTCTTAGAAGTGAATTCAGATTGGTTAATGTACTTCTTTTCTGATTGTTATTACTTATATTGATATGTATGATATATTAATTGTTTCATTAAAGTAGAGTTGTTTTAATGGAACAATTAGTGGAATGCACTTCATTTTAAGGCTTAGTGCTTATCATGCTCAGTTCATTGAACTGACCCGTGCTAGCAATTTTTGCAGATGGACTTCGTAAGTGATAAAAGAAGGAAAAACTTATATGATGCATTGGCTGATTTAAGTATGATTCTTTGTGAAGAATTTTGATTCATTCTTGAGTTGTATTGAAAAAGAAAAGTTGTATTCTTTTTAGAATGAAGGTTGTTGTTATGTAGTATGCCTAAAATGCATAAGTCTTGTAAATGTATAAGTTTTAAAGATGAATTGAAAGTTGGGAATTTACTTGTATTGGTTGTGTAAATTATCTTGTACTTTTATGAAAGAGATGGAATTCTATCTTGTTGATATTCTTCATATTATTTATATGCTTAATTGGTTATCCTTTGATAAGTTGGATAAAGGGATTTAGTTCAATTTCCCTAATTTAGATGCAGCTTGTTAAGTTGCAGAATATGATGTTCTTTATCTAAACAATTTAACATAGTAATGTAATGTGTGTTGAACATGCAGTAAAACTATAGAAATTGTAAAATATAAGGAGGGTATGATAAACCCTAACACTAATTCATGTAGAGGAAGACTCTTCCTCTAAAAAAAAAATAATGTAAATGAAAAGGAAAGGTAATGTGGTTGTTAATCATTAGACTTCATTTTTAATGAAGTCTACCTAGTTAAACCTATGTGGTTACTACACCTCCTTGATTGGTTAAGTTACATTATAATGGAACTTATGATGTTGTTGTCCTATTTTTGGTTAATTGTTTGTTAAGCCAGATAAACGAACTTAAAAAGCAAGCTTAAGTTAAGGAAGTTCTTTAACGATTAATTGAATATGATATGGAAAAAGAACTTAAGGAGTGTTGGATTAGGGTTTAGCAAGGTTGTTGTAATCTATTTTAATAATCCAAATTAATTATATTAATAACCTCCTAGGGGTATGTACATCTTGATGAGGCTATTTTTGTAGGATGTTGGCACATGCCAACTGTAGGGCTATACCTTCAGGAAGATTAGGATCTTCTTGAGGATACAACGATGCAATTGACATGTGGCAACACCCTTTTGCATTGATCATCTAGATCTACACACATCTGGACTTGAACTTAGTTTCTCTCTAGGTCCAGTTAGTAGCATGTTTAGGATAGGGAGTAGCCCCTAAGACTCAAGGTACCTTGGCACATGGGGTTGACTTAGGCTGACCCAGTATGCCCATTTACCCTAATTCTTTGTGAGCCTCTTCCTATCATAGATTATGCTTTTAACTTGAACTAGGGTTAAACCTTGGGCAAGTGGGCTGACAGAAGTCAATAAAGGACATTCTAGATAACAATAAAGTGGGGTGAAGGATGTATTCCGGATTGACGAGTATGTCGTCAAGGAATAACAACATGAACAATATGTTAGAAATATTTGGCCAAAGTATCGCAAGCTGTTGGTTGCATTGTCCTATGTCACCTATTCTAAGGAACATTATGCAGATGAATATTGGTAACAGATATTCAGATAGTTTCCTTAGATAGATCACTCAATACCCAGAATAGGTTAAGAAAACCAAGTATACATAGTATACAAAAAGTATTCAATACTTAATGTTAATCATGAATAGATCGGTGGTTCGTCGAGTTGTAAAATGAATAGATCGATAGCTCACCGAGTCATTACAGCTGCATATGGTTATCTATTATAAGAATGGTTGTTATGGAATGTGTGTTCTAAATTATGTATTTAGAACAGAGAACATTATGTAAAAAAAAAAATCCCTTGTTTCTAAAGTCTTAAAATGGAAATGTTACACTAACACAAAGTGTATGACACATGGTAGAAAGAACTGAAAAATGAAAATTTGACCTATTTGAATATATCAAAGACATATACGCAAATTAAGTCATTGCGTGTGAAGAACATGAGAATCTTATGAACATCCATACTTATTACTACAGATTGATTAAATGTTATGTGCTCTACATTCCAAAGAATGCTAAAAATCCTACACAACCTTTTCAAAATCAGAAGTGCCTTAGGTATCCATTTGGGTAGGTGAAAAAGTAGGGTTATTTTCATTCTTAATCATCAATGTACACATATGTATTACCTCAACCACTAGATTTCATTAAAATATTACAATTTTCCTTCTCCAACATGCCAACAGACATGTATAAGCTAAATCTAACATCCTTGTAGTTAGATTTGTAGGAATTTATCACTGATTGTTGGTGGTTGAAGATTTGAATATATGTTTCCCTCCTTTTCTCGAGTGCTTCTCAAAAATCCTTCATCTTCTATAAATAACATAGTTCTGTTTGTATAAAAACATTTCTCCTCCTATTGTAACAATCTTTCACCATGCCAAAATGGTACCAATTCCCACAGGTCTTTCAGACCTTGGCTTGGTCTCTGCAATGTATTCTTACCTCCTGCATGAATGTATATGATTGTGCGTCCCTTAAGCAATAAAATCATGTTTTTTGGAACTCCTTAATTCCCTTTCTTTTTTCATTGCATCTTGCCTCTTTATTTATGTTTTGCGGCATGTTGTGTGTAAAAATTCCTTTACTTGCAGTCCCCATGTTCATGTGTTGCTGCGCTAGAAGGCTTCTCCTGTTTTGATCATATGGCACACTCATCTAATGCTTCTCTCCAACCTTTCATATTTCCTTCGCCCTCATGGAGAATGATTGACCCTTTCCTTTAAATTATCAAAGACCTTAGCTTAGGATTTCCCTTTTCACACATCCTTCTATCCCTAGTCCCTTCAATGTTTAGTTTAGGATTTTCTTTCCAATTATTAGTAATAGCAAAGTGTTAGAGGTAGGTAGAGGTTTTCATAGCCTTCTCCGGAGATCAATCTAGAAAAATGCAAGGTCCCACAACTTGGGGATGGTTCCATTGTTTCTCAAACACCTAATCCTCATTCTTATGAATGTCATGGAGGGTGCACAGTTTTTACTACCACCAACATTTCAGGCATGCCTAGTGGGACCAGAGTGAAGAGCTTTACATCTTCATCTCAATAAGTTTGATGTGTTAACTAAGATTTAGCCTTTGGAGGCATTTTTCAACACATCTGGTGACTCCACTGATTCAAACGCACCCATTATCTCATTCAAAACTTTGTCTCCCCTTTTATTTCATTCATTTCTCCTTGGATTCATCCAGTCGACCTTCCTCTTTTGAAGTTCATGCAATCATGACTTCTTTCCCTTCATATTTCTCATTTGCAGCAGAAAAACTATTTACCTCCATCCCACAATTTAAAAATCCTCCTCCAAATCAGTTTTATAAGCATTCTTTATCCTGAAAATGCATAAGGAACCATCAATGGTTTTTCTAAATAAAATGTTTATGAAGAATCCTTTTATTATCAATGATGGTGGTAACTCCATGGCTGAAGCTGATAACAAGAGGTACCCAAAAATGTAGATGGACATGATACAGTTTGAGAAAAGTATCTCTATAAAGGTAGTTTTTTTGGCTACACAGGTACTCCCATTTGGTGATTTGATACCATTGGTTTCACCTTCAGAAGCTCACTTCATTCTTTTTGTGTGACCCTAGATTATAGAGTGGGAGGAAGAAATGGAGGCTTCAAAAATCCTCCATCCAAATTTCAATGATAACCATGCACTACCATCTACAGCCCTCCTTTTCCTCCTTGTTCTGACTTACATCATCTCATACCCACTAAAATGTTCCCAGCATGTTTGCATGCTAGACCCCATTGAGAATTCCTTTTTTTTTCCTCAAACATGATCTTATTTCTCTTCCATTATATCTATGTCTACAATATACGTTCAGTTGACTGAGGGTTCACGACATGTGGAGGACAAAGTTCATTGGTTCCCCTCTATCTGACCTCTGTACCATGTGAAAATCCCCTACCAAACTTTCATGTGAATGTTGATCATGTTTGAAGGACCTATGCAACTTCTTCCTAATGGCATGACTCATTTGATTATTGAAATAGAGGAAATCATATAGGTGGATGTTATTAGATTAAAGATCACATATTTAGCTCCAGAAGGGCACACTTCTGGAGGAGCGGTGTTACTTAATAGATTTATTATAAAGGTGAGTTGCATGCAGCCCCATCATCTAAGCACTCCCCTTCAGGAGGAATTGTCTTACAAAATCCCATTTGAGTCTAGGATTGAGCATTCAAAGTAATGGGAAAACCACAAGGATCACCGACCATGTCTTGCTTCAAATCATATGGTCTAATCTAGAGACAAAAATCCTTTAGTTTCACCAGTCATGTTGAAATTTCATAGCATGAGGTAAAATTCAGCCCTTGAGGTTAGTAAAACATTCCTCACTAGATCCAAGAATAGAAAATCTTGGAGAGTGTATGGTTTTTATTTTTGATATCAAGTTTTAGTCCTACAGTTGAAATTCACCATCTGGAAGATTTAGTTTTTCATTTTCTTGTCCTTACCATGTTCATGTAACAAATCAAGCATGGTCACAATTTGTGAGGAAGGGAACTACTTTTCCCTTCAAAACATGCTAGAATTTTTGGGGTGAGTCCTTTAAAGCTAGCCAATCTGATTAGAGTCTAAAGTTAGTTTAGGTTTGATTTCAAGTAACCAAGTGCTATGCACACTGGACTTCTAAGGATTTCTCTTCATCTAGCAGAAGATGGCCCCCGAAATTTGTTATTGTTATCCAAATAACTCCTCATAGTTATTTGGACATACTTACATTTGTATTATGACTCTAATGTTTCACATTTCAGGTTATGCACACTCAACTATTGTTAGTTTGACACATTTCATGGTTATATATTCCTTGCACTGCCTTGCACTCCCTTCCTATTTTTCATTTTTATTTGTTCTTCCTTGCCCATTTATATCACTTTTCTTCACATGCTCACACTCTTCTCAACTTTTATTCACTTGGCCCTCACCCTAGACTTTCTTTGCAAATCAGCTTCTTGCCTTCACCATCAAGTCCCCTTTCTCACTCATAAATCTAATTTGTAATTTTACCTTTACCATACATGCTTTGTGAAGTTATTTTCCTTCTCCACACCCTTTGGAGTGCACTCATTCCTCCATTTCCCCCATTCTGCACTCTTTTGTCTCAATCTTGCACATTTGCGCCCTTCTGTGTTATGTCATGTGTAATACATTGAGTGTGCTACATGAAACCTAAAATAGTGCACCCTACAAGAGCATTGAATCTTATAAAAAAGATTCTATGACACTTGGTCAAAAAAATTTGATTACAGTTGACTTTAGTCAATCAGCACATGCACCACATGTCATGTGCTTGTCACCCCACTGCGAATCTTCTGACAGCCATAAATTCTTCTCAGTGCTCAGATCCTTGTGCACCTAGTCTTTTCAAAATTGCTATGTCACATCTACATGTTGGAACATTCAAATTCAAATATAGGTGGGATTTGGTAGGTCAAAAATAGGGAAAAATTCTTCATGCTCATTAATGCACACATCTAATCGACCTTAACTACCAAATTTTAATCATGATCTCACCTTCCTTCCTTCTTCCACATTCCAAATAGACATGGGGAAGCACATATTAGAAAACCTTATAGGTGGATTTGTAGGAATTTATCACTTGTTGTTAGTGGTTGAGATTTTGAATCCAAGTTTCCCTCCTTTTCTCCTTCTTTCTTCTCTTCTTATTCTATAAATAGTAGAGTTCTTGCTTTGTAAAAAGGATCCCTCCTTGTTGTAACAACACCATGCCAAAATGGTGGCCTACTTTCCATGAGTCTCAAACCTTGGATCTGCATGGTCTCTGCAATGTATTCTCAGCCTCCTGCTATGAATTATAAATGACTTGTGCATCCCTTAAGCAATAAAATTCATGTTTTGTGGAACTCTTGTCTTCCCTTTCTCATTTTATATTGCATCTCACCTCCTTGTTTGCATTTTTTGGCATGTTGTGTGTACTTTAAATATCTTGCAGTCTCCATGTTCATGTGTTGTGCATGTTAGAAGGAAAAGCTCACGTGTTGATCTATGGCACGTTTCATCTTCCCTCTTCGTTTGTTCCCTCTCTATTTCCTTTTCCACTCATGGAGATAGATCGACCCTTTCCCTAGCATTATCACCTTCCTTAGCTTAGGATTTCCCCTTTCTACACATCCTTCTATCCCTGGTCCCTTGGCATGTTTAGTTTAGGATTTTCTTTTGATCATTAGGAGTAGCAATAGTGTTAGAGGTAGGTAGAGGAACCGGCATTCTCCATGGAGATATGTCCCAAGTGCATTCAAGGTCCCACAACTTGGGGATGGTTCCGTTATGGTCTCAAAGACCTCGGCCCTTTCTGAGATCTGAGACATGGGTGCATGTTTGAGCAACCAACAAAACCTTCCAGGGTTCCTTTTTGACTCCATCCAGACAATGGATCAGAGGTATTCTTGGGGATTTGGAACAATTAGACATCATGGATTAGTCCATCTGGTCTGTCAGCACCATTTTCTTTCAAAGAAAAATGGAGAAGAAGCATGGGAAAAGTTCCTTAACAAATTCAAATAAAGCCTTGATATTGTGAGGAGGGGAATGCCAACCCCTTTCTCTCCTAAAATTAATTTGGTTATTGATCCTCCTGTAGAGTAAAACAAGGAAGTAGGTGGAGTTAATCTGCCAAAGAGGAGGAGATATGAAAGAATGATCAAAGATGCAAAACCTAACATGCCTTCAAAAGAAACCCCTTCCTCTATAGTAATAATAGAAGAACTCATATCAATCTCTAATGGTGACAATTCACCTAAGTTGGATCATGAAGTAAAAATCAGAAGAAGCCCTATGAGGAAACCCACTTTAGGACATTTTAAAGCTCCTCATAAAAGAAGAGTTCATAAGAGGTCTAGAGAAAATCCAAAATAAAATGAAGAACATGATGGTTTGGAGAAAGAAGCTATTGATAATTTGGGCATCATGGCAATTACTCCTCCTCAACCAAGTCAAATTGAGGTGGAAAAAGAAGAGGAAAGATGTAAAGAACAATATTGTCAAGAGCAGAGTGAATCAGCAGTACAGTCACATGAAGAAGAGGAATTGACATCTTTGAAACGAAAAGGGAAATCCCCTTTGGTAGAAGAGGAATTATCATTTCCCATGGAACTTTTAGAAAAGGAGAAAAAATAACACTTAAAACAGACTTTGTTCTTGTCTAGAGTAGAACTTATCATCAGGAAGAAAGATGAGGAATTAAATCTCCTCAAACTCAAATTAGAACAGAGGGAAATGCTCATTGAGAAACTAACAACTCAACTCACAGATATGACTGAATAATTGATGATGGTCAAACAAAATATGATGGAAAAATAAGGAGAATATCAATTGGCCAGTAAACAGAGTGTTATGTCAAAGATATCTTCAAAGAATCAAGTTGTACAAACTAAACTGACGTACTGGCCACTTAAGCAGTTATGGGATAATACTTGCAGGGAACTTAATGCATTTAAAACATCAAATGAGGAACTAAGAAGGAAGATGGAAGAGGAGAAGAAGGCAAGGTAGGAATAGGAAGAAAAAAAATTACAAAGAGGAAGAAGACAAATTTAAATGTCTAGTAAAGATACAAATGGTTTGCATAATGAGTGAAAAATTACTCACATGCAAGAGACCTTCTATTGCATACGTCTTTTTGGAAGAACAATTTATACACTAGAAGCTATCAAGAATGGTGTTTGGCCTTTCACATCAAATAAATGATGAATATGAGTTCATGACAACATAATCCTCCTCCAGTATAGAGTAGAAAAATATTCTCTGTGAATTGTATCTCTATAATTTTATGCCGGAAAAGAATATAGGATTCATGATCAATTGGTATGTAGGGGAAATCCAGCTGAATGCATTTGTTTCTATACTTCAAAATCATATTGCATGGAAAGAGAGGGATTTTGAACATCTATTAAAATCTATTTCATCTAGCATCTACATGAGGGCTCACTATGGTAAACCATCTACCTTTGTCATACATTTCATATCCCATGCCTTTGATAGTCAGTTCAAGCACATTATCTTGCTAGTTTACATAAAAGTGTTGATGCCTTCACCTCTTATGATGAGGAAAAAATTGAATAAATTTATGATGGATGTTTGAAAATATGGGAGTTTCTCTAAGTTGCATTGAGAATAAGAGAAGTGATATCTCCCACAAACTTAATATGGAGCCTGGAAAGAGCTAAAGCCCTTGTGTACACTAGTCCCTCAGGTCATTCAAAAATTTAGGGGGCATATGGATGGGAATGAAAACAAGGCCTCCTCTCCTTCTCACCCCCCATGTCTCCATGGAAAAATAGGGAGCCTTAAGATCCCACACAGTTTGAGGAGTGGAAGAGGAAGATAGAAGCAAGATCAGGGTATAGTACTTCTAAACTAAAGCACTGGGATATTCAATTTCAGCCAATTGACTTGAGTAGTCAATTGGAATGCGGAATCCACAACCCAAGATTTGAAGAGTAAAGTTTGTAAGGGGACTTACAAACAAGTAAGTGTGGGGTAGATGATAAGGCCAAAATATGTCTCGTTAATGTGCAATAAATGATCTTATTTTACCCTCCTTTTTATCAAGTTTGAATGCATTTTGTGACTTTTGTTTGATCTAGTATAAGTTAGGATGTAATTTTCCGTATTTTGTTGGATTTAGTTCTAACGTCTAATAACTCTTTAATTCTTAACAAAGTGTGTGGAAATTCAGTTTTTGTAATAAAATAGGTCACAATCAGTCAAGAGAATGAAGTATGAAGCAATCAATGTGATTTTGGGAGCATTGGCTTTAATACGGTTTAGTTCCAAAGCTCCATCACACAACTAAGAAGCTATATCGATTAGTTTTGGAACCTTCAGACTTAGTTCCATAACTATAGCACTTAGTTCTAGAACTATAGCACTTAGTTCTAGAACTATTTTGCATAGCTCCGGAATTTTCACAGGTAGTTCTAGAATAATTCCCTTTGGTTCCAGAACTTCTCCAAAGTTCCAGAATCAATGGGGGTCTATTTATTTTTGACAAAATCTGATCTTAGAACAATCAATGGGACTTATAATAAGGATCAGATCAATATATTGTCGATTATTCATATTCCAGATCCAGAGATAACTTATCAGATAGTTTTACATCCTGCAAGGTTTTTGAATTCCACATCTGTTTTGGGCATTATTTGGTTCCATTTGAATCGGTAGAACAACTATGGTTATAAATGCATCTTTGGAAAATGACATATACATAAAGACTGTAGATATGTTTTAATGTGGTTGCAAACTACATTCTATTTTTGACTGTGTTTTAAATGTGAAATTTACATGTGTGTTTGTGGAAGCTTGTTGTTACCATGAGTTGAAACACATCTTTTATTGCATTGTGGTTGGGTCTTGAGGGACAATGAATAATGATGGATTCTTCTTATCATTGGATGTCTTAGTTGGGTGGAGAGCATTGTCTTTCCCCTGATATTGTTCGGATCAGAATTGGAAGAATGATAAATCTACATGTTACTGTTTTGGAGCAAAGAAAAAAAAGGAAGAAAAACAGTGTGACAGTACCTTTTTGAAAAGAAGTCTTATTGTAACCTTTCCCACTTGAAGTGGATGAGCTCGTATATGTTTTGTAATGGAAATATGTTGCATAGAATATGAAATTTGTAAGTTTGAAATGTAAAGGAGAGATATACCCTGTTTCTGTTTTGAAAAAAAAGAGATGCATTTTGTATATTGTATTGTGAAAATCAATAGAAAATAGAAGTTGTAAAAGAAGGAAATCTTTTCTTTTGAATAAAATTTTCATTCCTTTCCACAATTGGAACTATTGTTGTTTAAAATATGAGTTTGAATGTATTTGAAATCTCTATTTGAAAGGAAGAAATGTGTGTGAGGAAAATACAGAACTCTATCCTTTGAAATGTGTAAAATTGGAAATCAGAATTGCATTTGGGTTTCGAATGGTTTGATTTGAATAAAATAAATGTATTAGATTACAATTGGAATGAATTCAAATACTTGGAAGAGGAAAATAGAAAATAGATCCTTTAAAATTTCATCTTTTTTTGTATTTCCAAGCTAGCAAATACTTTATCCAGTAATGTATAGTTTGAATTTGCAACAATGAAATAACAAATTAAAAAATTAAATTAAAGTAGTATCCCCTAAATGAATTCAATTCAACAAAAACACTTAAGGAATTTCTTAACATACTTAGAAAAATCGTGCTCAAACCATTTGTTGTCATTTTTACTATGAAAGTTTTATTTTTGTTATTGGGAGTCAATCAAACAAACTCACCTTCCATGTCCATGCTAAATCCATCTAAGAATAATTTCCCCATCTCTAACTGACATGCTGGGAGAGGAAGAAGATCAATTGATTAAAATTTCATATAGTTCAAATTTATCAGTTTGCCTTTTAAAAGCCTACACATAATTTTCATGAAATTGACCCCTTAAACATTACCAAAATGAAAATCTAATGTTTCATGTGAAAAAAGGACATCGAGTGATTTCTGAAAAGTCCTCTTTTTAAAAAAACTGAGTTTCCAATCAAAAGTTATGGCCTTATAAAATTTTCACTTCATTTTGGCTTCAAAAATATTCTAACTGTCAAATTTAATTAATAAAATATGGATAAGCGGATCTGTAGGCCGAAACTTACCTTTTTCAGTTCTTTTTGTCAAAAGCGTATAAATCACAAAGTTTCCTGCCACCACCCTGTTGACCGAAACCTTCTTTCCGGTGGAACAATAATCTAAGATTATATCAATCTAAGATAATATATATATATATATAGGAAAAATTTCTAAGTTTTCCCGCGTCCCGGCCAAACGTGGCCAATCATTGGCCGACACATGTCTTCACGACGTATTGGTGAAGGCACAGATTTTCCCAAAGCTTTGCAATTCAAAAGTAAAATTTTCCAAAGATCTCCTTGCCAACCCATCAATCTGCAGCCTACGAACATCTGACATGTGGCGCCAGGATGCACCGGTGGAGGCACAGGTGGGTTTTAATCCCATGCGAGTTTAAGGAAATAATTTATGTTTATCCCCACTAACCCGCTTCCCCGCATTGGCTTATAACGTGCCATGTGTCCGTTACGTCCCGGGGTATTATAACATTTTCAGGCGCGGAGACCCACAATAGACTCATGGGCATGTAGGGGTAAATTGCACCTTTCGTCCCAAGCACCAAGAATCCAACTAGACTCCCCAGCTCCGCCGACCTGAACGCCCTTGAGGAAATTTGTCTTCCCAAAACCCGCATAGGAAAAATTTTCTTCCATGACCTACAAGCCCACTCACAGGAAACATTTTCTCCCGCGGCCCATAGGCCTACACATGGAAAATTTTCTCCCTAAGCCCGCAGACTTTCTCTTGGGAATATTTTCCTCCCAAGGTCCGTCGGCCCATAACTTGAGAAATATGAGGAGTTAGGAGGAATTATTTATATCACCAGAAAGGTGAGGAAATTTCCTATCTAATGAGAAAGTTTTTGGGATGTTTTGAGTGTGTTAGTTTTGAGAATAATTAAGTTGAATATTTTAATCTTGTTAGAGAGTGGTATAGTCGGAAATTACCCTCTTAACCTAATTGATTAATCTAACCATAGGTTTGGACCTTGTGATATTTTATAATTGTCGTATTGATTAGACTATAAGATATTATAGTATTTGGCTTTGAAACTTGCTTGCAACAACCGTTGTCTTGTAACCTGGTTATGGACTCTTTTAAACAACAAAAAAAATAAAATTATTTCATAATTTTCCTAACTAATCCTGGGTTATTCTTGGGTCTCAAGTGGGTTGTTTTTATTAGGCATTACACTTGGCAACAGAGAAGAGGTTCAAAATCTTGGGCCATTGGGCATACTAGAAAACTTGAGACATGAATTTTAAGACCTAGTACACTTTTAAATCTAGAAAACAACTTAGTTTAGAAATTACATATTTTAGTAAAAATGAAAACTAAGTAAAATCTAAAATAAGGAACTAACTCTCGTTTTTCTCTATGCAGGAGGCACTGACAAGATGAGGAGCCTTTTTACATAGAACTAGGCATACCACCTCTAGATCATGCTATAGAAGCCATCCTAGCATAGATTTTACAGACTCTTCAGTCACACATGATAGGGTGACATCCATTGAGGAGAGAACACCCATGAAGAGTCATTTCGAGATGAGTCACTGAAGAGGGGACAGGGGGACCGGGTTTCAGGACACAAAGATAGGTCTTGGAGCCCTAGGCTTAGGGATGTGCATGTAGAGAGGAATAGGTGCCGTCAGACCACACCTGCAGATCACATCAGGGAGATCATGAAGCTTCGGCCATCACGTTATTCTAGTGACATAGGTGGATTTCAGGAAGAGGCCTGGTTGGTGAGCTTGAGTGGATGCTTCAAGGTTTGTCCTTGTTCTAGTAACACCATCTACTAAGGGATGGAGATGGTGTCTGGTGGTGAAATGAGGAGTAAAAACTCCATGTTGATTATGAGAGAGTTACCTAAGAGCTCTTTGAGGAGTGATTTAGGAGAAGATATTTGTCACAGAGCTTCATACAGCAGCGGATAGATGAGTTTCATGACCTTCGGTAGGCATCTCTTACAGTAGTAGACTATGAGAGCATATTTATAGATCTACTCCGATATGTTGCTTACATTGAGGATGATCCGGTGTGGATCCACAGGTTCATCCGAGGCCTTAATCTAGACATTGGAGGTGCAATACGGATCCATTGTCCATAGAAATTAGTTGAGGCCATTGAGATGGTCTATATAGCAGAGGAGACTCAGGGAAATACCCAGAAGGATAGAAAATGAGTCAAAATCTGCATATTACAGATACATGACAATAGATCGAGGGGGTCAATACCTATTCCTTGTGGTGGATAGGGTTCAACACAGTCATCTTTTATTACATAGTAGTAGTAACGGTCCTACCCAGCTTATAGACCTCCACAAAGGTTTGATGCACAAAGAGGTTGAAATATGGAGCCTCCTCCTAAGGGTCCCATCAAGACATAGGGTGCCCATAGAGCTCACTCAACAGGATCTCACTAGTAAAGACCTCAGGAAACCACAATCAGATCATCAGGATCCACACCACAGACCTCTAGAGTACCGGCCAGACCTGCTACTCAGGGGAGAGGATCAGGTGGTTGTTTTGTGTGCGGTGTTATTGGATATTTTTGGAGAGAATGCCCATACAACCTTAATAACAAGGGTAAGGCACAAATCTCATAGCTTATTGTTGGTGATATGGGGCAGAGTCATAGGATGTACGTAGTGGTCAAGACCTACCAGGCATAGCCTCAAAGTATAGTTATTGAGAGTACAAGTAACATTGGTGGTATTCCTACCTCTATTTTGTTTTATTTTGGTTATTCTGATTCTTTTATTGCACCATCTTTAGTAAAGTGATGCAGGCTAGTTGTAGTTAAGAAGGGTAATATTTGGGATTTGATATGGCTTCTAGAGCCAAGATCTCTATAGACTCCTTAATTAAGGAGTGTGTGGTGGATTTGGGACCTTTCACCACTACCTCGGAACTTCGTATCCTTCCATTGGGCTCCTATGGAGTCATCTTGGGCATGGACTGGTTATCTACACATAGGGCCAAAGTGGACTGTTACCACAAGATCATATCCTATACAGATGATCTAGGAGTTGAGGCAATGATATCGGAGCTCAAGAGACCCGTTTCTAGTCTCACCATCTCCGTTGTGCAACTTAAGTGGTGTGTGTGATAGGGTTGTCAAATGTTTGTTATCACAGTTAGTGATAGATCAGAGGATGGGTATAGTGGACCATCGCTAGATGACCATCCCATTTTGAAAGATTTTTTCAGATGTCTTTCCAGGGGAGCTACTGGGGTTACAACCCCCACATGAGATTGATTTTCATATAGATCTAGTTCCGAGAGTGGAGCCTATCTCACGATCACCTTATCGGATGACCACCCCTGACCTCTGCGTGCTCAAGCTACAGCTTGAGGACCTTTTAGAGAAGGGCCTAATTCATCCTAGCTTATCCTCTTGGGGTGCACCAATGATATTTGTAAAGAAGAAGGATGGATCCTTTCGGTTGTGTATTGATTACCGCCAACTGAACAAAGTAACGATCAAGAATAGTTATCCCCGTCAACGCAATGATGATTTTTTTGATCAGATGAAGGGAGCCACAACTTTTTATAAGATAGACCTTAAGTCAAGATACCATAAGCTGAGGATTTTAGAGGTAGACATTCATAATACCGCCTTCCGTATGAGATATGACCACTATGAGTTCATAGTGGTACCTTTTGGTTTGACTAATGCCCCCACAGTATTTATGAGTTTGATGAATGGGGTATTCAGGAATTTATTAGATAGCTTTGTGCTCATCTTCCTTGATCAAATTTTGATTTACTCATGTATGCAGGAGTGCATGAGGGACACCTTCTCTAGGTTCTTCAGTGTCTTCCAGAGCAGCAACTTTACAGGAAGTTGGAGAAGTGTGCTTTCATTTAGAAGGAGGTGCAGTATTTTGGTCTTATCATTTCTGGGGAAGGTATCATAGTTGATCCTTCTAATATTAGAGCTATTATGGATTGGAGAGCACCCACTACTATTTAAGAGGTGCACAACTTCATGGGATTAGCAGGTTATTACAGGAGATTTGTTCATGACTTCTCTCGGATTGCGCACCACATCACTTCCCTTCAGTGGAAAGGGAAGAAGTTTGTTTGGTTGGACAGGTTCAAGAAGTCCTTTAGGACACTAAAGGAATGCCTCACTACAACATATATTATTGCAGTGCCAGATCCACAAGGTGAATTTTTCATATGCACAGATGCTTCTTTGGCAATACTTGGAGTTGTGTTGATGCAGGAGGGAAGAGTAGTGGATTTTGAGTCTTGCAACCTAAAATATTATGAGCTTGACTATCCATTCACAATCTTGAGCTTACGGTAGTTGTACACACTTTGGTTCGATGGAGGAACTTTCTTCTTGGTCAGAGATTCACACTTAGGACATATCACTTGAGTCTTTGTCACCTCTTCATGCATCCCAATCTCAATGCTCATCAACAACATTGGATGGAGTTACTTTGTGAGTATGATATGGAGATAGAGCATGTGAAGGGAAAGGATAATGTGGTGGCAGACGCTCTATGTAAATGGATACATGTGATTATGGCCACTTCAGTGGGCAAAATTTTTGGAGGACTCTTCAACAACTTCCTCTTAACATCTTCTTCATTGCAGTTCCAGTAGATATCGAGTCCCAGAGACCCATTGAAGGGAAGTTTGATGGTTTCTCACTAGAGGTAGATGGCCTTCTCAGGCACAGAGGTCATATTTATGTTCCCAGAGATGGAGGCTTGAGGCAGGACATATTGAGAGAGGCACATCGTGTACCCTATTCATCCCATCCTGAGGGTGAAGAAGATGCACTCTACTTTGAGATAGTTGTATCACTGGAGAGGACTTTGTAGAGATGTGGCTTAGTTTGTGTTTCCTGTTTAGAGTGCCAAAAATTGAAATCCGAGCATCAACATCCAACTGGCCTTCTCTTTCCTCATGTTATACTAGAGTGGAAATGGGACACCATTTCCATGGAATTCATTGTTGGGCTACCGATGTCGAGATATCACCACAATGCCATCATGGCCATGGTTGATAAATTGAAAAAAGTGTCTCACTTTTCTCTAGTGAAGACCAATTATATAGATAGTCCAGTGGCATGGGTATATCTTGATGAGATTTTTAGGTTAGACGGGAGTCCATGGAAGATAATTAGTGACTAGGATCCTTTGTACAATTCCCATTTTTGGACTTATCATGTAGTATGCCCTGGGGAAAAGATCAATTTCAGTACAACATATCACCTTGAGATAGATGGAAAGACTAAGCGGGTGAATCATATTTTTTGAGGATATGCTCAGGATGTATGTGATGGATTAGCAATTGAGATGGGAGGAGTACCTTTACTTGGTGGAGTTTTCCTACGACGATAGTTTTCATATTTTTATAGGCATGGCTCCTTTTCAGGCTTTATATGGTAGAGAGTGTAGGACACCTCGTAGTTTGGATAGGTTAGAGGACAAGGTTTCTCTTGGACAATATTTGTTGCAATCCATGGAGTGGTAGGTGGTTTTAATCAAACAAAGACTAAAGGAGGCACAAGACATGCAGAAAGAAGTATCGTAGATCAACATAGGGCCAACCATAGTTTTAATGTGAAGCATGAAGGTTTTCCTTCATGTCAGGCCACATAAAAGCCCTATCAGTTATGGAAAAGGTTCTAAGTTAGCTCCTACATTTGTTAGTCCTTTTGAGATCTCAGAGCATATCGGCCCTTTTGCCTACCGTATAGCATTTCCACCTAGCTTGTCTCATGTACATGATGTGTTTCATGTTTCAATTATTAGGAGATATATTGCATATCCTTCTCATGTGTTTTATTTGGACCTCATTGCAAGTGCCAGATCAGGGGCAGGTTATGGTGGAGCCTGTTTTCTTTATAGATCACAGGACCCTTGGCCTTCGAGGTAGAGAGATTGACCAAGTCTGGGTGTAGTGGGATAGATATGATGATACTGCAGTTACATGGGAGGATGCTACATTACTACGAGTTTAGTTTCCACATTTGTTCTAGTGACTTCTCGAAGGAAGTCAAGTCTTAGGGGAGGGGGATATAGTGCCCACTTCCCTTTGACACCTTTTTATACTGATCATGATACTGCCAATTATATTATGGACAGGTGATCATGGATCCTTCCATTAGAGTATGATCTTAGATGTTAGATCATGAATTATTGTTAACTTTGATTCAGTTATAATGCATGATGATTATTAGAGAAATTTTTGATATTGATGTTGATATAGTGTTTGACATGGTTATATTATTGGTGTTGCTCAGACATGTGATATTTGGATATTTTTAGTAGACCTAAAAATGAAAAATTATTTGATGATAATATAGTTGTTGAGTAAAAAATTACAAATGATCTTGTTGGTTGGCTGGATGTTGTTGTGATTCATATATATAGATGATTTTGGAATTTTAATTTATATTATTTTGGATGTTCTGATATGGCCACAAGGCTGAAGGAGGTATTTGTGTATTTTAGGTTAAAATATCACAACAAACATCGGGGGATTGGAGACCAACCATATTGGAATTGTAGATGAATTCAACAAGGTTAGCATGACAACTAATATTGTTTATGTGTGGTTGTTTTGTTAGAGAGTCCCATGAGGGGATCACCTTTAAAGGTGACTAAGGGATTTTATATTTTTCTTTTATTTATTCCTTTTTTGCTTAATGATGTCATGTGTTTTATGTGGTGTACTTACCCATTTCATTTTTTTTAATATGGTGTTAATATTGTGAGTAATCATGTTGTTAAGTTAATTAATGAAATCATATCATGAGAATGTAATTAAAATTGTTGTTGGTTATGATTTAAAGTGTTATAAGATTGATTAATTAATGTGTAATTAATATGTAACTGATGTGTAAGTTAACTATTGTGGAAAATCAGCAGCACCCCCTGGATGTTGATCAGATTTCTAGTTTGATCATTCTAAGCATCCAGTGTGATTGCACAACATTGATTCCTCTTCCCAATTTTGGGTCTTGCAAAAATGGAAGAGGAATCTCTAGATTAGAGGCTGGTTCATTCAACTCCTCTGATCAACTATGTTACTTGCACAATTGCAGAGGTTTAAACTCCTAATCCTACCCTAAATTCCAAAGGAGACAGAGATAGAGAATGCAAATAAACTAAAACTAATACTAATAGGTGATGCACCAAAGGAGTTGTAGACACCTGATGCTGCATGAAATACACAATCCATAAGGAAACACAACACAAAACATGCACAAATGCTCAAAATGTAATGAAAGATCAAGAAAGCAATGATAGATATATGAAAGGATTGAGGGATTTTAATCACATAACATATATCAACATCTCAGATCCAATACAGTCCATTACAGTGATCCAGAGGCAAGAAAAGGTGCTTCATTACATGGAAAGGTAAAATTTCTTCACAAATTCTACCAAGGAGGAAGAAAAAGGAAGTTCTAGAGCTGAAAAGTGTCTCTCCTTTTGCAAAATGAACTCATTCTGGCTTTTATAGTGCAAACCACGACCCCAGGAGAGAGAAACACGGGGAAAAAGTGCAAGGGGTTCAACCATTGACCAAAATTCCATCAAAATAGCATGGTTTCCCTGACAGACCCATTATCTGACATTTTTAACCATGTTGGGAGAGAATGCGAGCCATTCTTCATTAAAAACAGTGGTTGAAACGTCATTTCTGTCCATGACCACGTGCTAGAGGTGTTTTTCAATTTTCTCTCTCCAAAATCCATCAAAATTCAAAAATTACCCTGGAATATTGTAGATAATTTCACCATATTTCCATTGATATAAATAACACAAAAAACTGAGCTCTGGATCAAAAGATATGGCGATTTGAAGTTTTAGGGCAAAACAGGGCCAAATCGGGTCGGTGGGAAAAAAACTCAAATTTTTGCACCTTGTTGGTCATTTGGAAAATTTTCCAAAATTTCCCAACGCTCTGCTACTCTAGGTGCCATGTTGTGGCATCTCATTGGCCATGGGCCTTTTAGGGGAAACTTTTCGCAAAAAACTCCGCCGAGCCATAACTTAAAAAATACATGGAGTTAGGAGGAAAACTTTACCTTTTTGGAAAGATGAGAAAGAGCTCTATCCAATGGTGCCATTTGCAGAAGGTTTTGAGTGCCCAAAAAGAAAATTTTTGTGACTGAAGCACAAGAGAGGGAAGAATGGGAGGAGTTAGCCACAAAATGAGCAGGGGGCACATTTTGGATAACAATTTTGGTGACTCAGAGGGGTCATCTGCCTGTTGGATGAAGTTACCAGTTGCCTGAAGCCTCCATTGGGCATGGAATCATGAGTTGTGTCCTGTAAAATGATCTAAACTTTGAAAACCTCCTCTCTGAGCCACTTGGAAACCCACTGAAATGGACTGTGCAAGAGCAAAACCAGCACCACAAAAACTATGTACAAAACTAAAAGTCATACATGCTCCAAAATGGAACATGCAGAGTGTGCACAAGCACTTATTTTACTGAAAGAAAAACTACCTATCCTACTCTAACTGGAAGCAAAAGTGGGCTAAACAAACCCTGCAACTGGTTGGGAGAAATAGCTTCCCTTTCTCAAAAGTTGCAACCATGCAATTGATTTGGCACTGAACATGGCTGATTGGATGAGTGGAAAATCAACAAGAAGCTGGTCTTCTACCCAAATCATCAAGGTGTCAACTGAAAACAAATCCAATACCTCTTTTAGTTGCTCTGCATTTGGATTGAAGAGGTATGACAGCTGATCCTTGGTACTTTGTAGCTCACCCTCATGCTTAGAAGCAAGCATGACTGGTTGTGACTTCTCCTTTGACTCCAATGAAGTCAAATACCTTATTAGGCAAGGTATGATCCGTTTGATATGCCCATAGCTCTGATTTTCAATTCCAAAAATGGAGTCTTCTTGTAGACCTTCTTGGGTGGGTGATGTGGAAGCAATGGTAGGAATTTTCTGCCCTTTCTCTTCCTTCATGGCAACATGGAACTCTTCAATAGTGTGCAACTCCTCGTTTTTGATTGCAACATCCAATGAAGTTGCTTTTGCATTGTTGTTACCTGCTGCAATACATTGTTGGCTTTGACCGGGCTCCTCCATTGTAGCTTTTGGAAGATCAAATTCTTCCAGCTTTCATTCAAGAGGCATGTTGCAAACTATAGGCTATTGTCCTTGAACTCTTTTGTCCATGGCAGCAAGTTCTTGTTGTTGGAGAATGAATGGTGAAGAAGGAAACATGGTAATTTCAGCTAGCTCTTCATCTAAACATTCTTTTAAGTTTGATGGCAAATCAAACTCTTGAATGTCTTGCTGCAACAAAGTCTCTCCCTCTTGTATGGTGGCCTCCAAATCTGCATTTTCTTCACCCTGTATAACTTCATTTTCAAACATGAAACTTTTCAATCCAAACTCATCCCAAAAATAAGATTGTTGGAGAGATGAAGTGGGAGAGAAGCATGAAATTTATGTGCCTTTTGCTAACAATTTGGACCTTTTTTGTTCACCTCCATAATGGCTTGATCAATCAAATCAGCCCCTTCAAATGAAAGCAAAAACGTATCAATAATGCTTCCTTCTTCTACTGTTGTAAAAAAAAACTTGACCTCATCCATTTTCTCCACAAAGATGGGGTTTTGAGATGGTTTTCCTTCCTTCTCAATGGCTGATTTTGCAGTGCAAACTGGATCAGCATTTTCTTTGGACAAAGTGCCAACATGGACACCCAACTCATCACCAACAAACTACTGTTATAAAATCATCCTTGTTTTCCACTTGTTCTCCAACTTAAACATCCTCTATTGACCATTAGACTTTGAATTTCTTCATCCTTGTTTGGCTCTTCTTTCTCCTACTGTTTTCCTTAATTGGCATTCTGATTTTTATCCTCCCAAAATGGATTTGGGAATGCAAGAGGAGAAGTGGATTGTAACTCAATTGATTGTGTAATTTTTTGTGGTGGTGGAAGAGGTAGGAACTCTTATTTCTTTGGAGGGAATGGCTGTTTGGAAGGGAAAATGACAGAAGAATTGAGATGGGGTGGAAGACTAGGGAATGGAGAAATGGATTCAACACTTGGGACAGCAGATGGAGAATTTAAAACTTGACACTGCTGAGATGAAAAATATTGAGAAAGGAGAGAAGAAACCATGAGATGGTGTGTTTACCTATTGACAAGGTTGTTGAATACTCCTCTCATACACCTCTTATTCATTCAGTCCACTTTGCAAGCAATGGTAGTGTTGTAATCATGAAGTCTAGCTTCTCTTGAGGGCTGTAATGCCTTGGAAAAGGTCCCACCCATGGACAAGGTGCTCTAAAACCAATTCTAAATGCTTTCATTTGTGCTTGAGCCCTGGATTGCACCATGTTCACCTCCATCTTTTGATTTGTTCCAGCAGATCTGCATTTTCTTTTGAATGCCCTCACAACTAGCATACCCTTGTGCTTGACATGCTTCATATCCAAACTGACTTTGGCACTGCTGCTCATATGGGTAGACATGCTGATTTTGAATTTGATCAAAATGCTGATTTGGAGGATTTGTAAAACATGTTGGAGGTGTGATATACTGCTGTTGTAAATGTGAATTCCATGATGGAAATGAAGTCATGATTGCACAACTTCATGGAATGGAAAAGAATGAAAGAGATGGAAAGAAAGATGGATGGAAATGGATGGAAAACTGGTCTGTAATTCAGAGAATGAGTTATTTACCAGATGGAGTCGCCAGATGTGCTTTTTGAAAAGTGCCTCCAAAAGGCTGAATATTTAACAGGAACACACCAACTTGAAAGATAAAGTGGAAGACCTCTAAGGTCCCACCGGGCATGCCAAAACTATTGTGGCAAATCTACACCCCCTTGTTGATGCAATCAGGCTTCTAGTTTGATCATTCAGGCATCCAGTGCGATTGCACAACATTGAATCCTCTTCCCAAGTGTGGGAATTACAAAAATGGAAGAGGAATCTCCAGATTGGAGGCATGGTTCCTCACATCCCTCAAATCAGCTGATTTTACTTTGCATAATTTGTCGAGGATTAGGACTCATGCAATGCTATCTCTCAAAACCCGAAATTGCTGTTTTGATGTTCTCGGGATCCCGAAAATGCTGATAATCACTAAAACTAACCCGAATATTTTGAAAATCGAAATCTCAAAGGAGTCTAAAGATACCCTGATGCTTGAAGATTACCCTCAGATCTACCGACTGCTGAAATTTTGACTTGTTTTGAGCAAGTTAAGCCCTTGAACAAATGATTTCGAAATGTATCAGGCTGGGAGATCAAGCAAGCAATTCGATAGATATATGTAAAAAACTGCAGGGATTTTTAGTCACAAATCATCATGATCAACTCCTTCAAATTTTTTACATGGACATGACCTCTTGGTCCAGAGGCAAGAAAAGCGTGCCAAATTACATGTTGAAAGTGTCGAATTTCTTCAGCAAATTCTACTGGGGACTCCACAACGCGATCGTTGTAGAGACTCCCAAAGTGTCTCTCCTTTTGCACAATGAACTCATTCTAGCTTTTCCAGTGCAAGTGTGGGACCTTGCGAAATCGAGAAAAGCTCTCCGGATAAAGTGCCGGGGTCCTATTCCATCTGTTCAGAAATGCCACCAATAAAACGCAGAGGTTTACACCCAAACAGACCTAATTTAAACGGACCTTTTTAGACCATGCTGGAGAGAGAAATGCGATGAAAAATAAACCTAAGCTAAGGAGGTGAATGCACCGAGGAATGAAGAACATCATGTTTTGTCCAAATAAACACAGACCATGCTAGAAATGCAATGCAATATTCATGCACAGATCCAAACATATTCACAGTGAAAGATCAGGAGGATGCAAAATGAAACACATAGAGGGTTGATAGAGACATTTCACAGTCATGCATTTATTTGCTCCGAAGGTTGATACAATACACGTGCAAAAAATGCCCAAAGGCAAAGGATCGCATTACAGTTTCAAATGGTGAGGTTTGAAGCTCCAGGGCAACTCCACCTGGCCAAATCGAGAAGAAGGTGAGGAGGCACAAAACAAAAATGTTCCACCTTTTTGGTCATTTGGAAAATTTTCCAAAATTTCCCCCACTCCTTACTCTAGGTTCTATATGGTGAAAAATGATTGGCCGAGAAGAGAAATTAAGGGGAATTTTTTCCCAACCACCTCCACATCCGCAGCCATAACTTCAAAAATACATGGAGTTATGGCGGAAAACTGTACTTTTCTGGAAATCGGGTTTGAGAAAGAAGCTCTATCCAATGGTGCCATGTGTTCGATGCTTTTGCGTTTTCCCGAAACCCGAAATTTCCCTCGTGATTCCGAAGCTTTCCTTTGTGTCGGAAAGAATGCGGAAGAGTTAGCAACCCGCAATGCGCATCGGGTCACGGATTTTGTGCTAGACATTAACTTTTGCCCCGTGCAACACTCCGACGTGTTTTCCCGAAATTCGAAACCCGCATTGTCTTTTGCATCGGCTGATTTTGGAAACCCCCCGACACATTTTCTTGTGTCGGGCTTTTTAGAACTTGTCCCATACATGCTTAAATTCGACGTGACTAACCCGACATATGTTTTTGCGCCATGGTTAACCCGAATTATACATTTATAATTCGGGTTTCGACGACAAGTCCCGTACATGTTCTAATTGGCATCGGGTTCTTGGAGGCCCGCGTTTACATATTTAGTCCTCTTAGGGTGTCGGGTTGGATTTGAGTATGCCCCCCGCCCCCCCCCCCCCCCCCCACCCACCCCGACATGTTTTCTTTGCTTTAGATTTTCCGAATCCGAAAACCTGAATTTTGGGTTAAGGTTGGCGGGTATGTGATGTGGCATCTTACATGGCATCCATCCGCATCCTCTGCTCCTTCCCGCGACTATAAATTTCGCCTTACATTCGCGCTTGCTCTGGGTTCCTTTACTGCTGTCGCGGGGGGGGGGAAATCATAATTGCATTCAAGTTATGGAATGGTCACATTTGAAACAACTAATTCATGTATTAAAGGAGGCACCCAAAACTAAATAAAATATTAGATGTCTCAAAGGAGGAGGATATGCTCGAGAGAAGGATGAGTGAAAGAAAAAAAGAGTGCAAAAAGATGAAAAAACAGATACCAGGAAGAAGTAATGGAAAAGAAAAACATTATGGTTCATAAACACTTAAAGAAACAGAACCCGCATCAAAAAAAAAATCTGGCCCTCCATATTCCAAACTAATTAGGCTAATATGATATTTTTTATTTTTTCCTTTGGCAATCCTGTCTTGAACCCACTGGGCTACAAGGATCTGCAATACCCTTGGCTGCTGAAGAAAAGCCTCCTTGGACTGTTGGAACTTGAAACTCCAACAAGTGTGCTCATGACCCTCCTTCCCTAACAGTGATTTGTGCTTGAATTCTCTTATGGCAGCTAGTCTTGCCTCAACATAGTCTTCGATGTATGCAGCATGCTTTATCCACACAGTCCAATAGCCTTGCTTGACTCGGGCAATGGCAGTATAAGCAAGACTCTCCTTAGCACAAAATTCACAATGCCTACTAAAGACCGCGAATCTAGGCCTCTTCTACCAAAGTGAAGGGAGAGCCAACCTATAACGACAACAATAATATCAGAAGTGAAGCAGTAAAGAAATGTATTTTATTAATTTCCAAGTCTTTAAGGTACAACATAAAATAAATGTATATATGTGCATGGAACATCAACTACAATGAATGTGGAAACATGGATGAAGCTTTTGCATGTGAAGCCACGACTAAAGTAATCTTCTAGAACAAGAATTCTTGACTCATATTACAAATTCTAACTAAAAAACTAAGACCTGAAACACCAAATCATGCATTATTCATAGCTAGGCATGTGTATCAGACACAGATAACTCCATGACTTCAAATGGACATTATCCCGACAAACTGCTGAAGAACAGTATTATTGGATCATAATATGCAGAGATGTTATCAAATTTGTCATGAGACATGAAGTTTATCAAGTAGAAAAAGGGAGAAGACTAAACACTAGTGACTAGATTGAATACACTGCTACCTGTAGCAGAATATCATGGGGAGAAATTTTTATGGAGTTAGTATTGGAATTACCGAGGATGCCTAAGGGATTTGTCTCCTTGAATATTGTTGTTGATACAATTGATTACATAACTCATTTGAGCAGAAAAACATTCATGACATGTTGGAAGGTCAATGCACGCTCTGGGATAAGTATAACATTCATGAGGCCAGCAGCTCAGTGGTAGAGCACCAAAACATGCAAACAGGAGGTTGAAATTTCAAATTATAGCTAGTCCATGAATTCAACATGGTATCAGAGTCAGGTTAACTGAACTCAAATTCGAGTCCTAGCTGGTCCGTGCTTTAAAACACAAGTATCAAAGCGGGGTCAATCCAGTCCTGGAAAAGTGGCTTGAGAGGGGTGTTGGAAGGGTGCTGAAAGATCAATCCACGTTCTGGGAAAAGTGGTTTGAGTTGGGGTGTTGGAAGTTCATTTCACAGTCTGGGAAAAAGTGGCTTGATGGGGGGGATGGGGGGATTGGTACTCAGCTAAATGTATGGGTTGAGGGGAAGAATTATTTAAACCTAAGAGAGGCTGCTAGCTCAGTGGTCAATCAATCTTGGTTACCAATGGGAGGTCCTAGGTTTGAGTCCTCCATGGTGCATGCTTTTCAACACGGTAGCAACTTTTGTACGGAGAGTATTAAGCGATGGTCTTCAAATATGGAAAAAATACGGTCGATGAAAAAAATACGATAAATACGGAAAAAATTAAAAATGGTTTCACTAATCTTTGAGGGACTGCTAAAAACCTTCTACACAATACTAAAAAATGAAAATCCTTTTAGCTGCTGGCTATAAAATCATGTATGTGTTCATAATTTTAACAGATACAGTAAAATATTGCAACACTCCAATGGAACAATATGCATTGGATTCATGAAGTCATAGTGCCTTAAATGAAAGGGAAACTTCTTATACAAAATGGTATTTAATATTC
>JAHRHJ020003509.1:0-154025 GCA_019776745.2 Taxus chinensis | reverse complement strand
CCCATTCTTTGTCTATCTAATTCCTGTTATTATGTGTTTTTCCTTTAATTTGGAAGATCAATTATGTTCTAATTCGTTAAGTCTCTCTGATTGCGTACTATCCATTGTGTGGAAATACAACGTTTGTATAACCAGAAGGAACTTGGTTTCCTTGATGATGAATCTGAAGAAGGTTATTTACAGAACTTTGTGTCTGGTAAATCTC
This sequence comes from Taxus chinensis, assembly GCA_019776745.2. Taxonomy (NCBI): domain Eukaryota; kingdom Viridiplantae; phylum Streptophyta; class Pinopsida; order Cupressales; family Taxaceae; genus Taxus; species Taxus chinensis. The sequence continues at coordinate 153,820 of JAHRHJ020003509.1, read as the reverse complement.
ATCTTGTTCAGCCAATGCAAACGATCTTGTTTTAAATTCACTGCAACTTCGTATACATAAAGGAATTATTCTGCTATCTATAATTCTGCATGTTGCTCTTCTGCTCATCCTCGTATTCCCTTTCCTCAGTCCTTTTACAACTGACGATCCTTGTGGAAAACACTTTCGTAATATCCAAGTTCAACCATAAAATCACGTTTTGCATATTTGTAAATAAGTTTGTTTCTGAATAAGGGAACCTCTCCCATTAAAGAGGAGGGACTTCTTGTCCCCTGACTGTTGCTCTTCTTAAAGAGTCCAATTATTGACGACCAACAGTTTTTTAGCGACTCTGCTGGGGAAAATCACATTCCAGTTCTGCAATTTTTGATCATCCTTTGATCGGGTGACTCCGTGTTTCACTCGAGGGAGAAGGGCCCTTGGTATTGAAGATTCTCAGTTTCAGCTTTTAGAGCAACAAGGTTTTCCTTTCCCTTCAACTTCAACAAGAAATAGAAGGACTCGTTTCGACAAGCACTCCACCTGTTCAAGATAGAAGTCCTACGGGCGGTATTCCTTCAGAGCCTGCTAGTCCCAATCTACGAGCTTTGATCCTTGCTGGTGTTACAGTTCCTCTCCAAGCCATATTTCCAAAAATGGTGGCACCATTGCCATGGGGTCAACGTGTCTGTCCCCTGGCCCATACTCAGCCTTTGTATGAGTTACCCAGAGGTAACCGGAAGAACTTCCCTAAATTCAAAGGTGATGGAAAAGTGCATCCTGATGAACATATTGTAGCCTTCATAGTTGCATGTGGAGTTTTGGGAGTTGAACACGAAGACGTCTCCGTAAGACTGTTCGTGGAGACTTTACAAGATAATGCTGCTGATTGGTTCTATCACCTTCCGGCTGGTGCTATAACCGACTGGGACACAATGAGAACTCAGTTCGAAAAATCGTTTCAAGCTAGCAGAAGATGTACATGCCTTGCTAGCCCAAATCTCTCAGATAAGGAAAGATTCACAAGAGCCCATGAGAGAATTTGTGGCCCGGTTCAACAGGTTGATAAATAAAATTCCAATAAACACTCGACCTGTTGATCGGATTCAAAAATGTTTCTTTCTAAATGCCCAATCACCTAAAGTTAGTTATGCACTAAGAAGGGCTAATCTCGCAACGTTAGCTCTAGATCAAGAACTGGCTGTTAGTGTCGAAGATGACTTGATCATGTCAGGGAAGTTGAGAAGAGACCCTCCCAAATCTAAGTCTGCTGCTTCTTCCTCTTCCACCCCTGGACCTAACACTGATCCATTAGTTCAGAAACTTGTGAATGATCTTATTGCTATAAAGAAACAATTGGCTCAGCATGCCCCTTATGCAGATGTTCCAAGAAGAAATTTCCAGCCCAGGAATCGTTTGCCTGCTTCTCAAACAAGACTAGCACTTGAAGGACCTCCTGTTAAGGTTCCTGTGAATGCAACCTGTGAAGTTGAAGAGCCGGATGATGATGAGGATAATGAAGCTTGCGAGGAGTTTGTGGAGGAATTTGATGATGAGGCAGAAGAACTTGAGGGATCTCGAGTTAATTTCTTTACCACCGAGGGTATTGATGATGGAGATGATTATGATGAAGTGGTAGCAGACATGAATAGCGAATCATTTGCTGTCATGACTCGAGAGCAGACACGTCAGAGGGAGAAAGTGACACAGCCTATCAAGAAATCCAAGGAGCAGTCGACAACTATTCCCGTGATTGCAAAAAGAGGATCTCCTATCCCTACTTCGTCTACACCAAAGGTGAGTCCTATCAATCCTGCTACCAAAGTTGCTTCTTCTTTTTCTCCTAAAGTTGATAAGCCTAGAATTTCAAATGATGATGGCCCGTCCACTTCTGGGTCTTTTGATATTGTTGATCACCTGAAAAAGACCAAGGTCCAAATCTCAGAAGCTGAGTACTATCAGACCCATCCCAAAGCTTTTGCCAAGATGATTCAATTTGTTAATTCCCATTCCAAGACCACCTCTAAAGGCCTTTTACCTACTCCTCCTTCTGCACCACAGCCCAGTCTGGTAGCTGCTGTCACCTCGCCTGGTGACAAAATTAAACCATTTTATGTAACACTTCTCATAGCTGGCCATAGGCTCAGTAATTGTGTCATAGATTCAGGAGCCTCAGACAATGTCATGCCAGCTAAAGTAGCTCATGCCTTGGGCTTGACCCTCACTCGTACTTATGGATCTTGCTACTCTATGGAGAGTAAGGAAGTGCCTCTGGTTGGAAGGATTAAAGATGCACAAGTGGCTTTTGCTGCCTTGCCTGAAAAGAAAGTGTTGGCTACCATCTTAGTAGCAGATATCCCTCCTTCATACGGGATGTTGCTAAGTAGGAACTTTTGTAAAGATGTGGGTGGAGAAATTCAAATGGATTGGTCACATGCCCTTGTACCGGTTAATGGACAAATGAAGAAGCTGCTGCCTGAGAAACAATCTGAGTATATTGTGCAGAAAACGGATGACCCTAAAGCACAAATACTCTATGAGGATATGGGTCATGGCAATTACATGATTATGTCCCCTGATGAAATCCAACCCCCCAAAGCATCACCTAAAGATCCTAATGGTGTTTGGATTTTAGAATTTGATGGAAGTTGTTCCTCAGCTGGTTCTGGAGCTGGTGTCCTGCTAGTGTCACCTGAAGGAAGCCTACACCCCTTTTCATTCAAGTTACAGTTCGAGAATACTAATAACACAGCAGAGTACGAGGCTCTCATTCTCGGATTGCAAGTGGCCAAAGAACAAGGTGTAAAGAATCTCCTGGCTCGTGGTGATGCAGAGCTGATTGTAAAGCAAGTCAGAAGCCTTTTTCAGGTAAAAAATGGGAGGCTGAAGCATTACCGGAATCAGGTTTGGGATTCCATTGAATTCCTTGATGCTTTCTCTATTGAAGCAATACCTAGGGAAAAGAACAGCAGGGCTGATTCACTAGCTGTCTCAGGGTCACTGCTGATTCCTCATCCTGATTTCTCTCAGGACAAATTCACCATTGAAATGGTCCATCGGCCTAGTGTACCTGACAATACCAATAACTGGCAAGTTTTCAATGATGATCAGCATTTGCTTTCCTTCCTGGAACTCAAGGGTAATTTCGAACAACTGTATTTTGAGGGAAGTGACAACCTGCCTCGTGAAAGTGTGTCCTTTGACCAAGCTGTCACCCAAGGAGAAGAAACAGATCAGGAAGGGTGCATTAAACTCAAAGGAAACAAGATTCCTAAAGGTTTGGTGAGTTTGGAGGAATTATTTGATAAACATGACAGGTATGTGAAATCTAGAGCTTCCTCTGGGCCTCAACAATCAGCTGAACATGACAAAATCAATATTGGAAGTTCTACTGACCCCAAGCTCGTGAATATTGGAAAATGTTGCACAGCAGATGAGAGGAGAAAAGCAATTGATCTTCTAAGGAGGTATAAGGATGTTCTTGCATATTCTTATGAGGATCTGAAAGCCTTCAAGCCAAAAGATATGCAGCATTCTATTCCTCTCAAACCAGGAATTAAGCCTTTCAAGCAGAAACAGAGGCAATACAACCCCAAAATAGCTGACACCATCTTTCAGGAGATTCAGAAATTGTTGAAGGCTAAAATCATCTTTCCCATTCACCATTCAACATGGATTGCAAACATTGTGCCTGTTAGAAAGAAGAATGGTGAGATCCGCATCTGTGTTGATTTCAGGAACCTGAATCAGGCTTCTCTGAAAGATAATTATCCTTTGCCTATGATGGATCAAGTATTGCAAGCAGTAACAGGATCTGAAATGTTATCTATGCTTGATGGATTTTCTGGATATAATCAGGTAGAGGTTGATACTGCAGATCAACACAAGACAGCTTTCACTACTCCTTGGGGTACCTTTGCCTACAAGAGAATGCCTTTTGGGCTTATTAATGCTGGTGCCACTTTCCAGAGAGCTATGGATCTGGCTTTTGGAAGCTTGAAAGGGAAGTGTATTGTCATATATCTTGATGACCTGACAGTGTTTTCCAAGACAAGAGCGGATCATTTTGATCACCTAGAGACAGTTCTGCTAAGATGCAGAGAGCATGGAATTTCTTTGAATCCTAAAAAATCTGTTTTCTGTGTCACAGAGGGAAAACTATTAGGGCACATTGTCTCCAAGGATGGTATTAAGATTGACCCTGAACGAGTACAAGCTATCCAGCAAATTCCTCTCCCAACCAGTAAAAAGGGTGTGCACTCCTTCTTCGGTAAGATCAATTTTTTAAGAAGGTTCATCCCTGATTTTGCAGAGTTAACTTTGAATATTTCTCAAATGATGAAAGGGAAGCAAACATTTGGTTGGTCTTCTGGAAGGAAAGGAATCCTTTGAGGGTATCAAGAGAGCTATCGCTAAAACTCCAGTTTTGGCCTGTCCTGATTTCAGCAAAGATTTCATCATCTATTGCTATGCTACAGATAATACCCTGGCTGCTGTCTTAACTCAAGAAGACTCTAATGAGCATGAACTCCCAATTGCGTTCATGAGCTATATTCTGAAGGATCATGAGTTGAAATACACCATGATGGAGAAGCATGCTTTTGCAGTGGTCAAAGCTGTGAAGCAGTTTCGTTTTTATATCCTCAACTCTCACTCCATGGTGCTGGTTCCAGATACAACTGTTAAGTCGATTCTCACACAACAAGAATTTGGATCCAAGAGAGGGAACTGGGTAGCTAAGGTCCAAGAGTATGACATTGACATCAAACCGACCAAGCTGGTTCGTGGAAAAGGCCTTTGTGAGCTCATTGCTGAAGGAGCCAAACATGAGTTGCTGGAGGAGAAAGTTGACCTTCCTACTGTTCTGTTCCTTAGTTCAGTTGACGAATGGTATGCTGACATCGCCCATTTTCTCACCTATGGGGAATGCCCCTCTCATTTAACTGCCAAAGAAAAGAGGACTGTTAAATTGAGGTCAGCGCAATATGTGTTGTGGGAAAACGCCCTGTTCAAGCGAGGAATAGATGGGAGATTTTTGAAGTGTGTGGACAAGGAACAACAGAGAAAGTTGCTCTCAGCTTTTCATGATCATGCATGTGGAGGGCACTTTTCATCAACGGTTACAGCTCATAAGATACTCCGTGGAGGATACTACTGGCCTTCCTTGTTCAGAGATGCATCCAAGTGGGTGGATAAATGTGAGGCTTGACAGACTTCTGTGGGAAGACCTAAACTGGCCTCTTTGCCTCTCAAGCCAGTTGTGATTGAGGAACCATTTCAACAGTGGGGTTTGGACTTCATTGGTACACTTAATCCTGCTTCTAGTGCTGGTCACACTCATGTGCTAACTGCCACTGACTACTTCACCAAATGGGTGGAAGCTATTCCAGTCAAGAGCACTACTTCTGAAGTGGTATGCAGCTTCATCAAAGAGAACATCTTGGTAAGGTATGGTGTACCTAACAAGATTGTAACAGATAATGCTTCGAATTTCTCTTCAGCTGAGATAATGGATTTCTGCTATGGGTATGGTATTTCTTTGGCTCACTCTTCAGATTACTACCCTCAGGGCAATGGGCAAGCAGAATCCACTAACAAAAATCTGGTGACTATCATAAGGAAGTTGGTCAATGAGTCTCAACGAAACTGGCACAAGAAGCTCTATGATGCTCTTTGGGCAGACAGGATTACACCAAAGAGAGCTATTGGAATGTCTCCTTTTCAAGTGGTGTATGGAGTAGAAGCTCAATTGCCAGTGACAGTGGAACTGCCAGCCTTGCACCTAATGAAGGCCATTGAGGATACTAGTTTCAGCGATGCTCTGGATAAGAGAATTATGTACCTGCACAAACTGAATGAGGACAGATTGATGGTTGCTGATAGGATATCTGTTCACCAGCAGAAGGTAAAGGTCCTGTTTGACAAGAAAGCTAGGTTCAGAGATTTCCAAGTTGGAGACACTGTGTTGCTATGGGATAAAAGACATGAACCTCGTGGCAGCCATGGAAAGTTTGATTCCCTTTGGCTCGGGCCTTTCAAGATCAGACACTTTGCTGGTAAGAATTCTTTCTATCTTGATTACATGGATGGTTCTCCCCTCCCACTTCCTTATAGTGGGCAGTATCTCAAGTTGTTCAAGTCCTAGGTGACTAGGGAGTCCTTTGTATATTCTGTACAGTGTTTTTGCTTCTCTGCTTTTGGTGTGTTTTCCTTTTGTTGTTTTGGTGTGTTGCCCTCTGTATTGGTGTTCTTTTTGACTCCGTTGCCCAATGGTCAAGGTACTGGTCTGCTTCCCCGAATTTGTCTAAGTTCTTGCCTTGCCTCATTCCTTGAATTTATGCCAAGTCATCCCCAGAAGGAGCCAGCTGTTGTCCACTCAAAATTTCCCCGCACTTAAAGTAAATTTTCAAAATTTTGAGTTTTGAATGTCTTCTCTGTCGTCTTTGAAAATGTTAAAAGTCAAGAAATTGTAACAGATCTGCATTCCTGGGTCATTTTGTGTGTTTCTCGCGTACTTCGCGTATTTTTGTCCCGCATGTCCCAGTTTCAAACGGGCCCCTTTGTTGCATTTTCACCCGAAACGCCTGAGCCGCGTACTTCGCGCATTTCTGTTCCAAATGTCCCAAACACTTCCGGACCTTCTGTCACGTTTTCACCCGAATTGACCAAGTCGCGTACTTCGGAACTTTTTGACCCAAATGTCCCAAGTCAAAAAGTGCAAGTCGTTCCAATTTCGCCCGAAACACCCGAACCGCGTACTTCGCGCGTTCTTGTCCCAAATGTCCCAATTTCAAAAGTGCGCTCTGTCCCATTTTCGGCCGAAATGCCCGAACCGCGTACTTCGCGCGTTTTCGTCCCAAATGTCCCAAAATGCATTTGTGCGTATTCTCCCTGCTTCGCCCGAATCGGCTGAGCCGCGTGTTTCGCGCATTCGCGTCTCACATGTCCCAAGCGAACCAAATGCCATTCATACTTAGTTTTTCCCGCTCTACCCGAATATGTTGCTTTTCAAATTGGTAGATATGAATTTAATGCGCATTGATTTCCTTTCTCTCTCCAAAACGGCTATATAACGAGCAGACCCCCTTTTACATTTTTCACACTGCTTCCTTGCTCGAACCCCTGCAATCTAATTTCTTGCGCACATACCCGTTCCCTACTGCAATTCCTTCCCAAGTCTAGATTGCAATTCTCTCTCAACTACTATCAGTATGAAGATCAAATTCCAGGGACAGGAGCAAGTTTCACCACTAGAGTCTGCCGTTCTCAACATTGGAGACAGTGAAGCTCGACATCTCGACTTCGGTGATTTTTGGGCGAGGGTGGCAGATACAAACCCTACTCCAATGGCAGCAATGATTCACGACAGCGGTTTGGCCTTTGCTGGCGGTTTCCCGATCTCGGTACAGTGTGCTGATACCGTGCTTTCATGCGGAGCTCACTTCGACCCCGCCTCGAGCGAATTGACCAATATACACGGGGAACTCATTGCCAAACTAGATGCTGCCGCCATTAGCACTGCTCTGAGGATCCCAGAGACGGATAATGCCATAGTCGTTTCCCGGGATCAAGCACAGGCCCTGTTCAATCAGGACAGCGACAAATACAAAGCACGGGTTGCCAAGTCCTGGCTGAAGAACCCTAAGAAAGGAGCTTCTCGTCTGACCAAAACCCTCTTGCGGGTAGATTTTAATGAAGAGTTGTCTGATTTCATAACTCTGTTGGCTCGGGTTATGGGCTTGCCCTCCACCAATGAGTTCCATTTCTGGATGTGCCCGCTCATCAACATGGTATGCGAGGGAACACAGAATATCAACTGGGCGGAGATCATTAGCATGAATTTGGCAGAGCAGCTGTCCAACGTGCAGCAAACAAAGAAGTTCTATATGACTTCGTACCTGATGTACACTCTGGCAGCATCAAGGCAGTGGTTTGGTTTCTCTTACATAGATGAACACAAAGATGATCCAATATATGCATACTGCCCGCAGTTCACCCTGGAGACCAGCAATCGTAACTTCAGAAGGGTCAACGACGCTTTCACCATGTACGTGGTTAGGCTGCTCGAAGGCGATACTGCCAGGAGATTCTCTGATGAAGCTATGACTCTGATATCGCACTACGGTGCTTACTTCATCCAGTTCAGGAAATTCTCTTATATCAGGCTTGCCGGCTATGAGGGCACCCCTCTAAGACTGCCCATGTTCTGTAATGATAGGATGGCCTTGATAGAAATATGCAGGCAATTGGACAAATTGCACAGAACCTGCAGGGATAAGAGGATCACTGGTTTACACTTTCCCATCTCTTTGGGAAATTATACCTGCAAAACAGCCCTAGATGCACAGAATGTAGAAAGAGCCCTGGTTCCCATCACGGTTCACTTCTTCAAGCCAAGGACTTGCTTCGACTTGAAGAGGTTCATTGGGCAGAACATCAAAATAGTCTATTATCACAGAGCTGATACAGAAGACTATTGGGCTGATTGTGCTGATGATTTTGAGGCTAGAAGGAGGCACTATGGCAGATTCTCCTTGCAATTAATTGAAGAACTCGGCCTATATCAAGTTCCTGAAGGGCTAAAGGATGACAACTCTGATCTATACTCGTATGAGTATGAAAATGTGGTTAAGCACACTCCTTTAGAGGACGTGGATTGGAACAGGAAAGAGAGGGACGACCTGGCTGAGATCCTTGCTCCAGTTTTAGTCAGGACTAGGGTCTGGTTTGACAGGAGAGTTCGAGAGTTCAGGAGGCATTCAGGAGAATCCTCTTCTAAGGACGCTTCAACACCAAGAAGAGAAGCATCTATTCCAAGGTCTGAGACACCAGTGAAGACCCCTCCTGCCTCATCAACTCAGGGACCTGCAGAATCTACTCCTTCCTCATCCACCCAGGTATATAAGAAGAAACTCAAAGAAGTAAAGAAAGAACCTGTGGAAGAAGATCTCCAGGAAAAAAAGGCAAATTTTCCTATAGGGCCAGAGAACATCATTGTTCTTAGTGAAAGTGAAGAAAGTGAAATGCCAACCCCTGCAAATGCTCCTGAAGACCCAGTTGATAAAGATAAAGAAGTCCAGAGCACTGAGCTTCCAGGTGCTATAGATTCTTCTACCACAATTGCCTCCAGTGCCCCGCTCACATCTCAACTTGAGTCAACAGCTACACAGACCTTGAGCGTCATGAGCTCCCTGTCTCTTGGTCCCCTTGCCCCTCCTGCTGATTCCTCTTCCTCTTTCGCGTGGGTGCAACCTTTGGTCGACAAAAGGAAGAGAAAATTCTCCTCTCAAAGCTCGGGATCAAATTTTGATGCTGTCGCAGCCTTGTTGGGCACCACTCCTTCTCGTGCCAAGAAAGCCAAAGTCACCTCCAGAATAGTGTCTGATGCTCAAGGTCAGCAATTCCTGGAGATTGCCAAGCCTACAACGGATAAATCAGAGCAGGACTTGCAGGCATCTGACTTGGAGCTCTCGAGAATCCCAATGGGAGAGTCTACCCCTGAAGGTGAAATTCACAACCTCCAGGAAACAGTCACAAGAGTCATTGGGAGGGTAGAAAAGGGCCAGCAAACTATTGAACAGTTGGAAGAACAGGCCCAAGTTCTCACAGGTTTCATCAAGTCCCTTTTGTCTAAGGACAAAGTTTTGGACCCTACCCCCTTGACTGCTCTCCCACCTCCTGTAATTCTAAGCCAAGATGAAGTGCAGAGTATTAAAGATATGCACAAGTATTCTGTCTATGGCAGAGCTATTGAAGCCATGGTGGATGACATGCTTGTTGCTGGGTTAAACTTCATCGGCGAAGCTTTCAAACTCCACGAAAAGGTGAGCAATGTGCAACTGAAGCTCTCCTCCACTATCAATACCATGGATAAAGAGCTCAAAATCTGGAGCAGTTGCATAGTAGACCTTCGCCTTATGGGACAGACAGACGAGAACATTTTGCTGGCGAATAAAGTTTTTGATGATGCAAAGGACAATCTGTCGAAGTCCTGGGTCTACAGTGTGGATTGGAAGATCAGAGTCTTGGAGGAGGCTTTGGGAGAAATGAAGAACAGCTGGCAGAAGGGCGAAGCCTTCAAGACATTGGTTGTCTCGGCTTTCAAAGATATACACTGTCATCTTCAAGATGAAACTTCTGGTGCTTCCCTTTCCTTACAAGAGATCAAAGCTCAGTTCAGAACTTTTGTAAAAGACAATTTATTCAAGGAAAGCTCCATCTCCAAAGAAAAAATGAAGGAGATCTGCTCTCTTCAATCTGCCATTGAAGAAGCAAATAAAGATTATCATACTCATGTCGAGTTTGATAAAGAGATGGAGAAGTGTCTGGGATTTTGGACTCAGTCTGCAGCCAACACGTCAGTTCCCCGTGGCAGAGACATAGCTGAGGCGTTGAAGAGATTCAGACAGCGGATTCTGAAGTCAGTGGGTCCCTCTCAGTGATCGGCCACCTGTCTTCTTCCCCATTCTTTTCTCTTCTTCCCTTTCTTTTTCCGTTTTCTTTGTAATAGGTTGAGGTACTGCGATTGGCAGTCCTTAACTATTCTTTAGTTAAAAGAAACGGTTACAAAGAGTAACTGATTTGTAAGCTATATAATGGCCTTCTTTACGCCATTCTCAAGGAGGAAGAACTTGGCATATTTTCTGAAAGTGTAAATAGATCATAAAGAAATCAATACAAAAGGGCTTTCCATTCATTGTCTATCTAATCTCTGTTATCTCTGTGTTTTCATTTAATTTCGTGAAGATCATTTGTTTCTAGTTCGTTAGTCTCACTGATTGCATATTTTCAAATATTGCGAGTATAGTGATCTTGTATAACCAAGAAGGAACTTTGTGTCCTTGATTAATGAATCTGAAGAAGGTTATTTACAGAACTTTGTGTCTGGTAATCTCATCTTGTTCATCCAATGCAAACGATCTTGTTTTAAATTCACTGCAACTTCGTATACATAAAGGATTATTCTGCTATCTATAATTCTGCATGTTGCTCTTCTGCTCATCCTCGTATTCCCTTTCCTCAGTCCTTTTGTAACTGATGATCCTTGTGGAAAACACTTTCGTAATATCCAAGTTCAACCATAAAATCATGTTTTGTATATTTGTAAATAAGTTCGTTTCTGAATAAGGGAACCTCTCCCATTAAAGAGGAGGGACTTCTTGTCCCCTGACTGTTGCTCTTCTTAAAAGTCCTATTTGACGACCAACAGCATGCAATTTTCTGCATTGAAAATTGATTTGTTTTGGAAGACATTGTTGACTCATAATCCACACACAGTTCGGCTATTGTGACTGCCATGAAATGCAAAACAGGTAGAATGTCTTGGAAGCATTGTGCATGAAGTTGGAACCGAGCGTGCTATGAAGAACAAGTTTTTTGTCAAGATAAGGTAAGTTTTGTTTGTTGAAATGGTTTCAAATAACTTTCAATGAAAGAACTGCTCTGTTTGTGCCTGCATTGTATTTGAATCTCTGAAAATAAATAAATATTGTGGTATGTGGATTGAAACTGAAATGGTTCTTTGCAGCATCACCAATAACTCTGTACCTGGAAGTGAAAGAGACAATAGATGGTGATATGTAATAATGTAACATGTAGCATTACGCCAAGAAATCAACATAACCAAGTCAGACGTATATTTGTTTTAATACAATTCGTAATTGCCAAATCTGAAACAATTGAATAGTAAGATGCGCAATATTTGGCTAACCCCTGTATTACAATCCTTCGATTTGCCTCGGCAAGAAGGCCTCAAATTATTGGGAAGAGGCTGAGGAAGGTCAAATTCCTATTAAAACCTGGTAGACACTCTTCGATACATGTATGCGGAGCAATCCTACTTTAACGTCGCAAATTTATAAGCTTTTACAAAATTGAATATTAGACTTGAATTCATGGAAGACCCTCTCAGACATCGGTAATAGGATGGATTTTTCTTAAACATCGTTAATTTAGCAACCTTTAGAATAAAATCAATATGTGACTCAAAAAAGCTAGGATATCTTGTATTGGTGGGCATCCAGGTTTGGAAAACTACCCAAGCAAGGAATGATACATTCAAATCTAGAATGAACATTTCTCTGGCCAAGAAAAAAAGGCAGGAAATTGACGTACAATGACGTTGACAATTTTTGTTTCTTGAAGCCCACAAGAAACACATTATGCCATATAGCTGAAGAAGACTCAAGCCATATTCCCTCTTGCAACATTCATTGGCAGATATAATCAAAGTCTAGGGATTCCTTTGAACTAGGTGTTTCCCTGGCTCTACTCTTGAATTTTTTGGAATCCAGAGGAGGTGCATTAAATTTTATTCAGCTAAAATGCTACTCAAAGATTGGATCTTCAATGATTTCAAAGGATCTTCCATACCTGATCCGTTTGCTCACACAATTGACAGAAGTGAAATGAAAAAATGTCCTATAACACCACTACATCCATTCTCCAATTTTTCCTTTGTTATGTCATCAGATATAAGCCCAAACTAAATAGCTGGAAAGGATAAAACCCTTTTTCTTTCAAAAACCAAAATACAATATTGCATAGCACATACACAGGAAAAGAACTAGATAGGAAGAGTTACTGCCAGGCATTTCATTGTTGTGCCTAGAGAACTCGTGATTGACATCACTGCATTATTAAAAACCAGACATAGGCATTTTTCTAGTCAATTTTATAAAAGACGCCTATGCACAAATCTTAAACCGCCAAGGTTAAAACCATCAACAATCTCTTGCTGATAGTGGGCAAGTCAAGAGGCGGTAACTAGGAATCTAAAAAACTTCAATGTTGTTGCCCGTGGTCACCTAAAACAAAGAGGGAGAGATTACAATGGAAAAAGAAATAAATTAGGACCACATTCTGAGAAGAATTGTCCATAATTTCTCATATGTTGACACATTATTTTGAAAAGAATAGAAAACATTACTAAACTCCCTGCAAAATAAATATTTTCAAAACACCAGAGTACACAGGGAAAGGCAGAAACCAGTAAAAAAAACTTACCTTGACCAAAGCGACAGTATAATGAATCAGTCCCAGTTGCCACAATAGCCAATGCCTCATACTCATTGGAAATTATAGAAACTGCCTAGCCAAAAATTATCCTAATTACTTGATCACAACAAAAAATTACAATGCCAAGGAACACAAAAAATCTAGAAGGATTATAAAACTAAGAGCAGATCTTAATCTACATGCAAAATTGACCAGACCATTACCGACAGGATCTTTAAATGCAATCTGAACCAATTTCCTGCTCGTCCAGGGCCTCTTTGGCTTCATACGCCTCCCTCACGTCGCAAAACTCTACGAAATTCACCTGGTTGTTTAATGGAGGCTCCCTTACCTCCTTCACAGCTCCTGTATTTTATTTTTTAGTTTTAGCCAAAGCAATCAGTTTGAATCTGAAACAATTCAATTGCTCACCGGACATATGTGTGAAAGAATGATCATACATGAAAACCATACACTCTACTTTAAGAACAAACTTATACTTCTACAATTGATAGTAAAATCCCTAATCTCTACTTCTCGCCGTTAGGGTTTCCATATTGTGTAAATTCCTCTGTACGTTAATCCAACAGAATTGATGCATATTTTACAAAAATATGTTGTAGATCAAATCGTCTAATTTAATTCGTTTGCGTCACCAACCAGACACAGAAAATTTTTCCGCCATAACTGTACAGTCTCTGAAACAGTATTAACACTGAAATAACAAAAAACTAGTTATGCTTTGAATACAGAAGAAAAATAACCTTTCTTTCCCATTTTTCCAGCTTATTGTTATATTTATACAACCAGGGACATTTTCAGTTTTTATGGGTATGGTGTACCTACCATATTCCTCAATGGTCGACCATAGATTGTCCGGAGAGATGGCGGAATCCAAATTGAAAACGACAAGCGTTCCTTGGTTTTTGGCTATGGGTTTTGCGTATCGAGCCCACATCGCTTTGCCTCCTGTCAGTCTACAACAAGAAGGAACTTCCTTTCCTTTGTCATTGTTCTCCGCCATTTTCTGCTGCATAGAATGCTTCTGTTTTATATTGGCAAGTGCTTGTTTCGCATGTCTAAGGTCATAATAATCCACTATCACCAGGCCCTGATGTTTCCTGCGGAGGTGGAGCGCTCTGATTGGACCCAAGGCCTTCAATTTTTGCTGAATCTCTTCTTCACCGAGCTCGGGAGGAATGGAGCTGAGAAGCAAGGCTTCGAGAGTGATGCTCTTGGCCTAATGGAGCGGTAATGAAATCTTGCTGATTAGGAGGAGGCACCGGAATGTTCCGCTGCGCAGAAGAGGCTTGCGCGCGCTGATGCTTTCAACTGGAAAATGAGTATTCACACCAGTAATAGGAATAGAACGATTCCAGATTTCAAGGAAAGCAGGAGGCGGAGCATAATTCATCTGCAAATGGGGCGCAGTGTAGTCCCACTTGCCACAATAACCAATGCCTTGTATTCATTGGAAATTATAGAAATTGCCTCCAAAAATTATCCTAACTTGATCAGAACAAAAAATTACAATGCGAAGGAACACAAAAAATCTAGTCGGATTATAAAACTAAGAGCAGATCTTAATCTACATGCAAAATTGACCACTGAGAGGACCATTACCGATAGGATCTTTAAATGCAATCTGAAGCTGCCATCATAGGTAGAATAAGTCAAGCTGGCATTTAATATGCACAGTAGGTTTTTGGCTTTTCTTGAAGAATAAAGGGAAATGTTGTTTATCCAATAAGATGGAAGATAAATGACATTTTAAAATTGTAGAAAAATATTATTTTTGCAAAAACTATAGTCTAACAATAACATATTCCACATGGCAAAAACTGATTGAAAGGGAAAGAAAAAATTAATGTATGAGGTGAAAACAATATCCATGCCTTCGGCATGATAATAAGGAGATAACATATGTCATCAAAATGTCACCCACTTTTGATTGTTCTTTTCAAATATTATTTTATTATTAAGATTTTAAAGAGAGATTGATTTCTCACAGATTAAAATCGTATTTCACCTTATTAATAGTAATCAAAATTCTGCACTAATAAACTTCATAGAATAATATAATGATTTCAGCGAAAATCTTTTATTTTAGAGTCTTATTCACCTTCTGTCATGTGTCTAGTACCAAATTTCTTTGTGCTCAATACAAATAGGTAATGTGTCTTTTTCGAAGTAAGTCTGATTGCAATCAGGCCTGGAATTTCAAATTTCAAATTTCAAATTATGTGCCTGTCAAATTAAATTTTGCTGATGGTTTGGCTCTTTTACGTCGTTGTAAATTTTAGTAATTTTTACAGATCTATTTATAATCTGTGTATATATATAAATAAGTATTACGTTTTTATATAAAACCACTTTAAAATTAGGGTTTTCAAAATTTGCAGCGTGTTAGTATCTACGGTTTTAAAAAAAATCACCTGTAATATACTGTTAAAATCACAAAAAAAGGCCTACAGCGTGTCAATTTTCCAACCCTGATTGCAATGTTTATGGGGGAGATGAATTCAATTGATTTTGTACAAAACCACTTTTCATTAAACACCCTCCTTTGAAAAGATATAAAGGGAAGTTGAAAACGACAATAATGAAAATAATGAATGGTATTAACTACCTATCATCAAAGTTCCTCATGAGGAGCCCAAAATATATGAAAGCTTCCCATCAAGTTCCATCTCGTAAAATGAGAGTGTAAATTGTAACATTATAATTTTTCATTCACGGATGAATTTGTTTATTTAATATTAAATATATAATCAAGTATACATTGTACTTGAAAATTTTGGAAAACTTTTTAAACACGAGGTTATTAGAATGAAAAGGTTAATTTTGGAGTGGAAAAGTGATCAAATTGAGGTAATGGAAGAGGAGGGGTTTTTCTTAATAAAATCGAAGATCTTCTCGGGTTTTTTTTGAAGGAGCATGGTTAAGGGGAAGAAGTGAGATTTCATGGGTGGTGATAAAAAGTGATATTATTTTATTTATTTATTTTTACTTCTTTCTTTTTTTGGGTGAATAGTTTTTTTATATATTAGATGTTCTTCTTGTGTAATATTTTTATGTTCATTGTGATGGCGGTGTTATGTTATTTAAATTTGGTTGTTCTCTTATTGACGAATAATGGTTTTTGTTGGGTACGACTATAATTTTTTATGTTATTTCTTTTTAATGGTTAGGATTTGTATTGTGTTAGAATATCTAGAGTTTGTGGTTTTTTTTTGTATATGATTAAATTTTCTATTTTTTCTTTTGTTTTTTAGTCATTCCAAATGAATATTGATATATAAAAAAGATAATATTTCTACTATATATATAATTAAATAATATGTTTCGGAATAAAATTATACGAGTGATTTTTATATAAATAATTATTTTAAAGGATGTTTTTGTTGTGACATTTTTTGTGAAAATACCCTTTTTTATTTTAGATACATTTTAACTCTATATTTTTTATTAGTAGATTTGATGATGAGTTTGAGAAGGGTTAAAAACAGAAAAAAAAATAAAAAAAATGATGGTTAAAATTGTAAAAATTATATATGTAAAATTGCCTATATAAAGATGATGAAGGAAAAAATGAAGACATTGAAAGTATTGCTACTGGTTGGAGGCCATTCCTTCCTTACAGGCAAAACCTTTAGCGGGTAGGTGGGACAAGCCCAATGATTTAGACCCTCCTCTTACTACTCTTCGTGGGTGTTGCCTAAGTCTCATGTATTTTTGATTTATGGATTGATTTTATAATCTATTTGTAGCCTTCATACTTGTGTAATTTTACTTTCAATTCTTATACTTTCAAATTAATTTGACTTTAGTAACATGCTCTCGTATCACCAACTTCTTTAAAAAAAGGTATTATTTCTTTAACCGTTCTTACCCATCTTTCAAACATACTAATTATTTCGAATCACGTCTAACTTTGTATATATAGGTTAAAGAAATAAAAACAAAACCAACTTTTTGTGTGTACACATTTGGCACATTTTAGTAAAGCATTGGCTTTACATATTCTGTAGTTAGAAGCCGTGCCGCTCACGTGGAACGTGATCCCATGTGCCTAGCTTAATCATTAATCAATGTTCATATATAGATTTCCTTGTGTTTCCGTGCACGCCCCCTTAACGAATTCTTTTATCCAAATTCAATGTTAGCACCGGTGGAGAAAACGATTCTCACGTGGCTGCGCATATTTTTATTCGCGATTATAGTGACACACAAGAAAAGTTCCCCTTCTAGAGCCCACCCTCGGGGAGAGTTTGACCCATCGGTGGAGGTTTTTTTGAGAGAGGTTTTATTGAAAGGAGAAGTCTCCTTTTAAGGAAACTAGCAATCGCATGTGTACAATGCAATGTGAACGCCGAACGATATATGTTATTTGGTTTAGAGGGATAGTTATTACTTTTGTAATTGATGTTGATAAGGGGTGTGATTGATTTTGCAAGTGTAGGAATATAGATGAAGCATTAAACTTAAAGGTTCTATCTCTACATTTCAAATTTGTTACAAATTCATACGTGTACATTTGCATAGCTTATATCATGAGTGACAACGTTTTGTGGACTATTTTATTTGAACTAAACATAAATACATGAAGACTTCCGTATATTTGCAGTTTTTATATCATGAGTGGTCGCCTTTTATGGCCAATTTTTTTGGCACTAAACATGAATACATTTGATACCACTTTCCACACTCCCAAATCAGATATGACACAGAAGATCTGCACTCACAAACAAAGGTTGAAACTGTTGATACAAAAGTTGCATAATTGAATACCTTTAGCTGCTTTTTAGTACAATTTATTCTATTTGAAAGGTGTGTGTGTGTGTGTGTGTGTGCGCGCGTGTGTGTGCGTGTATGAGTGAAAGATAGGGGAACATGGAGGAGGAGGCTCTCTTTTGTGATTGTAAAGATGAAACAAGACAACAAAAAAGGACCTAACCTCCACAGATAAAGAGCCAACTTTTGTGAGTGTTATATTAGTATAGTTAGGAATTTTAGAAGAAATAATTCTCACCGACACAAGCAACTTTCCTAAATCATGCTACAAAAAACATGGTACCCTTGAATCACTATTAATTGGAGTAAAGAAGTATGACCAAGAGTTGGGATGGTGGTGATGAGCTTCCTTAGATTGAACATGTATAAAATGGTAGTTTTACCAACCCTGTCAAGCCCCACCAAAAATTGTGCATCTCCTTCTTGGAAAACAATTGTTGAAAAAGATTGGTAAAGGTCAGATCAAACGTGAGAAATACCAAGGCATCATAATCATCATCAAGGATCTAACTTTTTTCGCTAAAAGCATTAATACTAACTTTTTTAACATGGAAAAACAATCTGGACTCTTGAAGCATTGTTCCAAACCATATGTTTTGGGATCATTGGCTCTGCTACTTTTTTCGCCAAAAGCATTGATAATATTCTCAAGACTTCTTTTTATTTGGTGATAATATTCTAAGATGGTTTGGTGCATCTCTTTGGTCCCATAGACCTGTTGGTCTCATGGACATAATTAAAATCTTTCAATTCAACACAGTCATGGAAACTATTGATGCAGAAGTTGAAGCAACCTGCTGGGATCTTGGTGTTGTAAGAAAAATCTTCCAGTTGGCCTTGCTTTGCACCAAGAAACGACCCTTTGATTGACCCGCCATACATGAAGTTGCTAGAATTCTAAAGTTGATGTTGCCAGTGCCTGCTCCTAAGCAAGTTCTTAGTATGCTAGAGCGCATGGGAAATTTAAAAAATATATTTAACATGCAAAACTAAAAACAACAAACCAACATTCAACATGCAAAACTTAAAAACTAAAAATAATATATAAAAGACCACACTAGGAATACAAATATTAAATATGAGAATATTATTCACAAATTTTTATTAATTAAATATAGTTAGCACTATGTTGAGTAATTGAATAATTACATGTTTTTTTCATTTTTAATTTGTTACTAACGCAAGAGTCAACCCCAACCACATGAGGTTTTTTCCAAAATAAAAAAAACCATCTAAGTGCATCTCTGATTCGAATTGTTAATATCAACAAATTAGTTTAAAATTTCAATATTTTAAAGAACCACGAAAACGATTATGGTAGTAAAAGAAATTAAAAGTTTTTGAAATGAAATTTTATATTGATAGAATTTTCTATGGGGAAAAGAAAGAGAGCTGGACACGGCAATCAACAAATATACTTCCTTCCAATTCTCCAAACACATACAATATTAGATACTAAGTATTGAAATTGAGACGCGTTTATTGCAGTTGAGAGGGGGGAAAGAAGAAGCTTCAGGAGGATTTCTTGAGAGGATTTCTTGAGGGTCTTCCCTTCCGAAGTGACCATATGGATTGCGAGGATACAACAGTTATTGAGGCGAACAAAACAATACTTTGATAAGTTCGTGTCTGCTTGGAACCCCCGCCCGGCTTGCAACCGCTTGGATTTTGTTTGCAGGTCACTCCTAGACGACCCTTGCTTGCTAGATACAACACATTCTATCCACCTCCCCGCATGCAGACCTTGAAGAACTGCTTAATTGAGTTCAATGCCGCACTAAATGTTCAGAGAAGACATGCCTACATAGAAAATAATCATAGCTGCAGTGCAGGTACAATGCCCCCTGGGCCACGCAACCTACTTCTTCCTTGCACATTGAAAGTGATGGGAAAATTAAGTACCTCCCTTCCAGAAACGATGACAGATTGAACATCCACAATTGAACAATGATATACATATGGAGAGCAAATTTCGACTGCCAACCGGTACTTTCCTGCCATGTCGTTCTTAAGTATATTGCAAAATATGCTTCGAAAGCCAAGCAACGTTCAGAAACATATCACCAATTGCTATCCAGATTTTCAAGAGACGCAGACGCAAATTCTCTAGCACATATCGCGATCCATAAAATGCTCACAGAAAGCGTTGTTGAATATGACATAAGCGCACAATAAACATGCCACATGCTGCAAAAATTGCCACTTGTTATGTGCAACCATCCATTTGTGTCATTAAATGTTGGAAAAAAATTCTGAGACGTGTCGTTGAAAGTGATGCCGATGCACAACAAACAACCGCTTTCTTGGATGCATATAAAGTTCATCCAAAAACCATGGAACACCTACCACTTATTCAAGTTGCTCGAGATTGGAGCTACAACAAGAACTGTAAAGGTGAAAAATGGAAAAAGCAACCGACACAAGCAATTGTTCTGACTCTGAGCCCGAATTTAGTATTCAACAAGAACCATTGAAAGAATGGCAGGTCTTCGCACAACTTCGCCCTGGAAACAACACAAGTCTAGACAGTCTTGACATGTTGGGGAAATGATATTTTGACATACACAATAATTGGACCATACATGACGTTCCCCATAATTTAAAGATAATTGGTTCATCATTCATTGAGAGAGAGAAGGCAGACACAATTAACAACAACATACATGCCACACCACCATCTTCCTCTCTTCCTTTGTCTCCATAAAACCAATAAAACCAGTTATACTATAAGCAACATATTATAGTCAATGATAATTTTATTGCCATTCCATTCTGAAAAACTGGAGCAAAATGCATCTGCAAAATGTTAAAACTACAAATTCTCAGCCATAATGGCTATCTATAACAAGTCAACCATGCAGATAAGATAAAAAGGTAATTTACCTCAAGGGAAATATTCTTCAACTTATTCATTGTAGCGTATTGTTTTAGTTAGGACTACATGGTTGGATCGAAGGCTTTATCTAGAGCAACGCCATCTTTACATATCCGAGGGTGGTCTGAAATGCATTTCAAACTTAGCTTATTCATTCATATATACTTGACATTTTGCATAATTACGCCGAAAGGCATTTCCAAATGGGAAGGAGACCTCACATCGCTGACATGCATGAGCGGAATCAACGGCCACAGTGACATCATACGTCGTCGCATTCTGCGGGATATAACCTGCCGATGATGTATCCAGAACTGCGTCTGTTTTAACCGAACTGAAAATTTAAATGAACCTCTCATAAAAATGTTTAGTTCCTACCGTATACATACATTTATGTATGGCTATTTAAGCGCCTGTCCTCACGGCAACAGCGGATCGATAAATTCACTTAAATGCATTCTTCAAACAGAGTGTAAAACAATTTGACCGGCTCAACACCATATATTATCGATTTCTCAACGGATTTAACAAGGCAAAGGCTCGTTCCAAACCCAAATAAAAATCCTTTCTGACTGTCGGGCGAGATATGAATCTGGCACCTGGAATTTTGAGGCTGAGACGATGAATTACGGTGCCCGTCTGTCAACAGCGATATATCTGTCTGTATGAAACTCGTTGCGTGATGGAAAAACAAAGTGAAAATGGAGAGACGTGACCCGTCGGATTTAAGGATCCAAAGGTCTGTCATTTTTGCATCCTATTTTTGTTTTTTATTCCGGTATTATAGTATTTTCGCAAAACCAAAAAGTAAACTCTTAAAAATAGCCCGAAAAAATGAAAAACGTCCAAACGATTGTCAAATTAATTGCATTGAAAAAACGTCTAAACGGCCGTCAAATTTGATACAATCAGAGAAACGTCCGCAAGGGCCTTTCCCATAGGGAGAACGCCTTCGGCGTAATTAATTTTATATTACTCTTCTAAGATAATTTTAAGTTCTATCATTGTTATTTTCAGACCTTCTCCTTATAATGCTTCTCTCTTTATGAGTTAGACAAGTCTATTAGGGCATGGTCCCATGGAATGGCTTGGGCTCCTATTTTCATGCAGCAGAAAGTCTCATGCTTATTTTTAAAGCAAGCTACGAGAAATAATGTAATCTAGGCCTAAAAAATAGGAACTCCACTTTTTTAGCCCCCTAAACATAAAAGGTGACTGGAGAGGGGGCGCTGGGAGTTCCCCCCTACAGTTTAGGGCTGATAGAATCTAATATGCATTGCCGCCATTATTTTTTTTGGTGATTTTAGAGAGATGCTTTTATTTACCTACAAATAACCATAAAAATTCAATGGGATCCTATAATATCTGAGAGAGTATTGTTGAGGAAACTAATAAAAAATCATGGAACCTTAAAATTGATAAAATACTCCTAAATTTTCTCCGCTGAGATATTTATGGAGTCTCCCTTCCATGGGACCATACTCTTATTCTTACATACATTTTTCCATCTTAATGATTTTTCATGGGAAATGATTTAAAATATTGATAAACATTTTTTTACAAAGAATTTTATTCTATCCTAAAGCTTTATATGATGTTATACACTTTCAAAATTTAAATTCTTTAAAAAATAAATATGTTAATATGAGACAACTTAATCATGATATTAATTTATATGTATAATTATTTTACAAAATTTTGACATGATAAATAAAATATTCAAAATAAGATTATATTATATATTTTTTAATGTCAAACTTCAAAATTACAGCAATATATAAATATACTTACATATTATAAATTAATATGTTAAAATTATTGCATTCAAAGGCTATATACTGCCTAAAAGGAACCCCATTTATATTATAAGAACATGAAAAAAAAAATGTTAAATGCAATTGCAAAGAAAGAGCAAGGCATTTGAAAATAACTTCGGAGTAATTGCAAATTGGGGTTCAATATTTTAATCTACTGTGTTTAACTCCATTTCAACAGATTTATCAATGGATGCCTATGTTCATATGCAGCTTTAATATTAAATAATAAAAGCAGGCCAACTCGTGGAAATAGCAATTTATTACCTGGATTAATTCCATTTGGGGAAACTTGTTAGCGAACTCCTGGACCAGTTGTTTCCCAAGCGGCGCAGCTCCAGATGAGACGTATTTTAATGAAGACAAGTCATATTTGTGGACAAGTGGAGACTTAGTTAGCCCCAGAATTATGGGCGGCACCACCGGCAAATTGGTGATTCTGTGCTCTTGTATGGCTTTCAACATCCCTTCCAACTCGAACTTGGGCATCACCACACATGTCGCTCCTGCTGCAATCAGTCCCAACGTAAACGTAGCGATACTGTAGACATGAAACATTGGCAGCACCGCCATAAATACCGATTCCTAGGAATTAATCTCTGATTCCTCTAAAATAAAACGGATGAAGACGACGATCATGGAGATGATATTTCTGTGAGTGATAACCACGCCTTTGCTGACGCCTGTGGTGCCCGAGGAATAGAGCAAAGCGGCCGTGTCGTCTTGCCGTATTTTGACGCTCGGCAGTTTGTCGGAGTCGCAGTGGAGCAGATCCGCAAACGTAATAACATGGTGTTCGTGTTGGTGTTTCAGAGTTACGAGGACGAGAGGAAGGCCGGTCGATCTCACTTTCTCAACCAGTTCAGGTACTGTGAATGCGAGCTTTGCCTTCGAGTCCTTCACCTGCTTGTTAAACAAACAAAATAACGGTTAAATTCAAGAGATTTTTACTCATGATCTCAAACCAGCAATCGATACAGCTAATGTTCGTCTGTCAAGATGTTCTTTTAACATGCAACTGCAAAATGCAGAAAAACACAAAAACGTATGGACGCCCGTCTAAATCGTCAAAACAGACGTCAAATTTAATCGCATTGGAAAAACGTCTGGTAGGCCGTCAAATTGGTGCCTAATACACTTTTCAAGGCTATAACTTATGCATCTCAGTTGGACAACACAGATACATTTGGATAGAAGCATTACTACATGCATGAGAATGTGTATTTTTATTTTCATCATGTATTTTTACTTTCATTCATATATTTCTCAACTTTATCAAAGCAATAATCATCATGTTCACTCACAAATGTATCATTTAGAATATGCAAAATATTAATTGTTGCCCATTACTTTAGGAGTATTGATATTATCTCTAACTGAAAAGGAAAGATAAAATAATTTAGTTATATTCATGTACAGGGAATATTGACCTAAATCATCGCTAAGATAAAATAGAGTAAGATCTCATGTGATATTGATCATTATACTTGTCATCCATGAGACCCATAATTTACAAATTAAGGTAAGAATATATCTAAGGCATGATCCATTATAAGAGAAGGAGAAATCTCTTTGGCTTGGTCCACTATCAAGTGAGCTGATAAATAATAAAGAGAAGGAGAAAAATGTTTAGGTTCTCTTCTTACCTCTAGAAGACCTAAATCGGTACATAGAGTTTTGGGTTCCTGTTGAGGAGGTTCCTTAACTAAATGCATGTGTCACTTTCCCATCTAGAAGATCCTCTACCGTCTACATATTCTTTCTTAGAATTCTTCCACAGTATTTCCTACAACTATTGTTTAAGGACATGACTTTGTCATTAAATACCAAGATCCCTAGATCAAATGATTTTCTTATCCTTAATAATCCAACATTTATATCCAAATTCATCACCACCATAACTGGAATGAAAGTACATCTTTTCTGATTGGAGCCTCTATCTTGGTCCTATCATCCTTGTCTATCATGGAAAAACACCTCACATCCAAAGAATCCTTATTAACCCTAGGCGAGACAACTGTGGAAAGTGTATAGTAATATTAGTGTACAATCTTCAACACGTTCATCACATGAAAACAGACTCACAACCTAACAACAGTTATAATATTTTCTCCTTAGCATTAAAATTGGCCTAACGATGCTCTTGATTTGAAAACTAGGTTAACTCTTTGGGTTTGAAACAGAAATTTCATATGCCTATATAGGATGAGTGTTTCCCATCATACCACTATTGTTGAATGGCATAAACTAAAAGTAGTTCACCCATCATATGGGAAACTGTGTGTTAAGTCATGTAAACAAAAAATTGTCAAGTCTTTATGCAAGCTTTGTTCTTGGAAGCCCTCATCGGACTGGTACAAGCAAACAACTTTGAATAAAAGAACAATTCAAATTCGAAACACTTGAAAGTTATTCTTATATAGAATTCATATATAGTATTTTTTACTATGAATCTCTTATTATTGGTCCCTAAAACACCCTTAGGATCTTTAGATATATAGGTCTCCCCAAATTCAAATTAAATACCATCTTGGCATACACAACTGGTTAAGAACTTGATGTACAATCCAAAAATACTGAGAAAGACAACATAGAGGAACCCATACTCAAAAAAATTATTAAAAGAAAAAATAGGTTGGTTTCATATCCACTAAATAGATTTAATTTAAACTTATCTAGTGTTTTCAAATCCATCCTAGCATCGACATAAGTATGAGAGAACAAAAACATAGAGCAAGGATCCCTTAAAAACATGGAAAAATAGAGAATAGATGAATACATGATTTGTCGATGGACAAATATAGGGTCATCCGTGGACGTCATATTGCAAAAAACAGTGAAATCTCAACTTGTAGGGATTATTAGCTATACATGCACTCTAAATTAGAAAAAATTATATAAATATGAATCGTAGCATTCGGAATCTAGTTTCTAAAATACTAATTTTTGTAAAAAACGGACAAGTTTAGCTATATTAAACACTTAAAATTATATGACTTATTTTTTTTTTTGAAAAAACTTATAAGATTGTAGTCCGTTTGCCCGCATTTTGGATGACCAAATCTTGTTATTTTTTTTTTTCCTTTGGTGAAACGTTAGATGTAGTTGTCTATCTTGGGATGGATTTTATTTTGTATTTTTTTTAGCAATATTTTTTTTTTTATGATTTTTTCCGTGAAAGTGGTCTGAAAATATTTAGAAAATGGAGCGCTTTCCGTTTGCCCGCCATAACTATATCAAAAAATATCGAAATCAATTTTTTTTTTTTTTTAAGGTGTATAGAATTTGTCCACGCTTGGGATGGTATAAGTTTTATCATATTTTGATAAGCGAAACAAAAGTTACAGTCTTAAACGTAGACATGAACATTCACGGGAAAAAATGTCTTAAAGACCTATTGTTAGTAAGAAATTATAAAATGATATTTATCTTATTCTATTCACTTTAAAAACAATATTTCTACAAAGCTAAGAGTCTACCCTACGTGATGGCACCATTTTTGTGAAATGTTTTCAGTTTTTTAGCATGGTTCAAGTCTTTGGAAGAGCAAATTTGAGGTTTTTTGACCTTTTGCACTTCATAATGACCTTCCATAGCTTTAGTTGGGGAAAAACAAAGATTTTCCGAGGCTTAGGTTCGGCAGATAGATCCGTGATCGCGATTTTTTTAAAAATACCGCGAACGCGCTTTATAAAGCGCGCTCACAGTTTATAAAGCGCGGTTTATAAAGCGCGCTCGCGGTTCATAAATCATATTTACACACATCCCAATGTCTGAATTACCATGTGATTTTTACTCTCTAACCTTACCGTATGAATTACTGCGAAATTCTGTCTTTTTCCAGGCACGTTTTTCTTATCACCGAAAGCAAAACATCATGGGAGACAAAAAACGAAGTCAGAAAAGGAAGTCATTAAGTAAAAAAACACCAAACGAATTAGAGGCCAACAAAATTGAAAATGCTGAGCGAATGCGGAAACTTCGTGAATCTAGAAGAGGTTCATCTTCAATCCCAACTATTGTAAGCAATGAAGAACTAGGTAATGTTTCTACTGTCAATGTTGAAGTTGAATTAAATACTCGTGATGAAGAAGTTTTTACTGTCAATGTTGAAGAAGAATTAAATACTCATGATGTAGCAAATGTTGAAATTGAAGGAGACAATGAAAATGTGAATAAGGAAATTCATGTTGAAACTGTAGACAAGCAAAATTTGACAAAAACACCTCCTAGGATTTTACATAAGAAACCTAATTTTTTTATTGAAATTGATGAAAACATTTTGAAACCAATGTCTGACAAACTTTCTGAACGACAAATCAGAAGAAAAGCCACTGAAATTTGGGATAATCATTTTGAAATTTTAAATGATTCCCAAAGATGTCAGTTGTTGGTTAGTTTGATGAAATTGATTAAAATGAGACCTACATTAAACACCTTAGGATTGACAACATCTAACATACGTGGTCAAACCTCTACAATTGTTGAAAACCTTCATGATGCATATCACACTGTTGGTGTCAAGAGACGCACTAGGGATAGTAATATTGTGCGTCGTGTACTTGCTACTAGTGTTGTAAGTGAATCAATAAAAAAACAACGTTTGATTACGCAAACAAGTCGAATGTTGCAAGTTAATCGAAAAACTCTAATGAAAGCAATTGAAAGACGTAATATCCTTCAATCACTCAATAATGTCGATTTTTGGGCATTTTCTGCTAGAGCACCGCGTAAGGACAAAAATAATTCTGATGCTATAAGAGAAGTTGTTATTAAATTTTGGCATGATAACACTAGAGTTTCACCTAATACAAGAGATGTTATAAAACGGAGAGTTGGTTCTACTAATCGTGAACCACATCCAAAGCATTTCTTAGATATGACTCAAACTCAATTTTTTCGTAAGTTTGAACAAGAGAATCTGGAAATTAAAATTAGTCAACGTTTTTTTGAAATGTTGAAACCATTCTATGTGAAAATCAACCATGCTCGCACCACTTGTTGTTGTAGGCAACATGTTGAATTTGCGATGCATTATGCTAAATTTTTACGTATTCGTTCTATTTTTCATTCTGAAACTATGTTATCTGAATGTGGTGTTCAAGTTCCACCAATATCTTCTAGGGATTTCATTCCTACTATATTTTGTGAAAAAGAAGTTGGACAATTTTTTTATAGTCAGGATTGTTTAGATGGAAGTTGTAGTACATGCGGCGGATTACCTAAATTGGAAAGTTGCATCCATGAGCAAATTGAAGGTACAATAGGACATAATTTAGTTGAATTTGATAAATATAAATCAGTTGCATACCAGTTGAAAGATGGAAAAGAGTCGAAACGGTGTGAGCTAGTTACAGAACAAATGCCCATTTTTCAATTTATGAGAAAATTTAAGGATGAAATTGTTTATGAGTATGCGAGGCATACACATAGAGCTCGATGGTTGGATGAACAATTCAAGCTATGCAAAGACACATTTCCTATTGGTACTATTGTTTCAGTGGTCGATTTTACAGAGAATTACACATTGCAACCACAAATGGAGGTTCAATCGCAATATTACAACTCAGTACAAGTTGCCATTTTTGTGCATATAGCATTTCTACATTCTCCTGACAGTACAGAGAATGATCAAAAATTTTAAGAGAGTACCACTTTTATATCAGTGATGATCGTACTCATTCTACTGAATTTGTGCAAGGGTGTTTCCAGTTTTTTTATGGAAACTTGTCTGATAGGGACATCCACTTCAAACAACATTATATATGGTCAGATAATTGCACGTCTCAGTTTAAGAATGCACGAATGTTTTATTGGATGAGCAGAATGCATGTCAAGATGGGTGTGCAACATATTTGGAGTTTCACTGAGGCTGGACATGGAAAAGGAGAGCATGACGGTGCAGGGGCATGTGTGAAAAGAGCTCTTGCAAGAGAAGAGTTGAAGTACAAAGATGGTGCTAAATTAAAAGATGCAAAGAGCATAGTGGAATGGTGTACTGACAACATGGCCCGAGGTTCTCAAGAAAATTCCACAGTTTGCAGATATTTTTGGTTGATAGAGGAAAAACATATTGCTAACTACGAGGATTGTATGACACTCACTGGGTCCAGTGATATGCACTCATTTTGTAGCTCAGACGCTACTTCGTGGGCCGTATGGACAAGAAAGTTGACATGTTTTTGTGCATCTTGTATCGAATTTGTCACTGCTGAGTGTGATTCACAAGAATGGGTGGAAGGATGGATTTGTAGGCCTCTAACTCCGCTTCCTAGTTATCAACCTCCACAAGCATTACAACTTGTTTCTGCAGATGAAGTTACAACATCCAAGGACTTTGACGAAATTTTGATTTTGGTGCGACAAGGTATTTATGGTTATTTATTTAATTTTTGTATTGAGTTATGTCCATTGAAATTTTAATATGTAATTTAAATTTGAGTTTTTCAACCTTGGTTATTTTTTTGTAGGACATGTGTTTGCAGTAATTGCGACAGAAGACAATGAAGAAGGAACAGACTATTTCTTATGTCGTTGCATCGAGGAAAGAAAGAAGTTGACTTCTCCTATTATAGATGGCGAAGAGATTGAGTATCCTACAGGGTCAGTGGTAGTTACTGGAACTTGGCTTCGACGGTATCCATTAAAAAACTCCTCTGTTTGGGTGTTTGAAGACTTTGAGACACACAGGAAAATACTCTTATATTCACATCTAGTTCTAGCGACAAATATTCAGTTGTATAGATATCGAGGAAGACCTAATAACAAGATTCTTTGGAAGGTTCGAGAGTCAGATCATGAAGCAATCTTGTCTGCTATTCAGAGTAGATCCGATCCTGATGGTTCATTGGAATGAATTTACAATGCTCATGTCTGGTATATATTTAATTTCAAGTTTCAATTTAAAACTTAAATTTCTTTGACTAACAATTTTATGTTTAGGTTAGTGGTGCCAGAAAAGCTTCCACCTTCACGTGGTTGGTATCGTTAGTAGAGAATTTTAAATTCTCGAAGCTAAGAGAAGCTTGAACATTGTTTGAAAAATTTGTAAATTTTGAAAAGTCAAGTTTGTAAATTTTGAAAATGTTGTAAATTTTGAAAAGTTGCAAATTTTGAAAAAGTTGTAAATTTTGAAAATGTTGTAAATTTTGAAAAAGTTGTAAATTTTGAAAAAGTTGTAAATTTTGAAAACGACTCCTCTAGGTGCCACGGAGTCCGAGTAGTCACCCTATCGAATTTGAACGATATTTTGGTCTCAGGGCTCTTAAGGGACGTGCCGGCGCAGGCGGTTCGGTGCCACGGCCCACCGTTTGCAAAATACAGCGTTTGACAACCTTAAACTGGCTCCAACTGCACTATTGTAGAGGGTTCGTATGCCGAGGTGTCGGATCAGACGAGGCCTCTCTAGGTGCCACGGAGTCCGAGTAGTCACCCGACGAATTTGAACGATATTTTGGTCTCAGGGCTCTTAAGGGACTAAGCCCGAACGAAGTAGCCCGGAATCAACGACCCTTTCGCGCACCGAAACACCGCCTCCTCTAGCGTTCACCTGGCCACCCGGACGTGCCGGCGCAGGCGGTTCGGTGCCACGGCCCACCGTTTGCAAAATACAGCGTTTGGCAACCTTACACTGGCTCCAACTGCACTATTTCGCGCGTTTGCAAACATTAGGACAGCGAGAGCACCGAAATGAGAAGGAAAAAAATGAGAGAGGCTATTGTAGAGGGTCCGTATGCCGAGGTGTCGGATCAGACGAGGCCTCTCTAGGTGCCACGGAGTCCGAGTAGTCACCCGACGAATTTCAACGATATTTTGGTCTCAGGGCTCTTAAGGGACTAAGCCCGAACGAAGTAGCCCGGAATCAACGACCCTTTCGCGCACCGAAACACCGCCTCCTCTAGCGTTCACCTGGCCACCCGGACGTGCCGGCGCAGGCGGTTCGGTGCCACGGCCCACCGTTTGCAAAATACAGCGTTTGGCAACCTTACACTGGCTCCAACTGCACTATTTCGCGCGTTTGCAAACATTAGGACAGCGAGAGCACCGAAATGAGAAGGAAAAAAATGAGAGAGGCTATTGTAGAGGGTCCGTATGCCGAGGTGTCGGATCAGACGAGGCCTCTCTAGGTGC
The DNA here is from genome assembly GCA_019776745.2 of Taxus chinensis. NCBI lineage: Eukaryota > Viridiplantae > Streptophyta > Pinopsida > Cupressales > Taxaceae > Taxus > Taxus chinensis. The sequence goes on along the minus strand of JAHRHJ020003509.1, from coordinate 123,232 downwards.
CACGGAGTCCGAGTAGTCACCCGACGAATTTCAACGATATTTTGGTCTCAGGGCTCTTAAGGGACTAAGCCCGAACGAAGTAGCCCGGAATCAACGACCCTTTCGCGCACCGAAACACCGCCTCCTCTAGCGTTCACCTGGCCACCCGGACGTGCCGGCGCAGGCGGTTCGGTGCCACGGCCCACCGTTTGCAAAATACAGCGTTTGGCAACCTTACACTGGCTCCAACTGCACTATTTCGCGCGTTTGCAAACATTAGGACAGCGAGAGCACCGAAATGAGAAGGAAAAAAATGAGAGAGGCTATTGTAGAGGGTCCGTATGCCGAGGTGTCGGATCAGACGAGGCCTCTCTAGGTGCCACGGAGTCCGAGTAGTCACCCGACGAATTTCAACGATATTTTGGTCTCAGGGCTCTTAAGGGACTAAGCCCGAACGAAGTAGCCCGGAATCAACGACCCTTTCGCGCACCGAAACACCGCCTCCTCTAGCGTTCACCTGGCCACCCGGACGTGCCGGCGCAGGCGGTTCGGTGCCACGGCCCACCGTTTGCAAAATACAGCGTTTGGCAACCTTACACTGGCTCCAACTGCACTATTTCGCGCGTTTGCAAACATTAGGACAGCGAGAGCACCGAAATGAGAAGGAAAAAAATGAGAGAGGCTATTGTAGAGGGTCCGTATGCCGAGGTGTCGGATCAGACGAGGCCTCTCTAGGTGCCACGGAGTCCGAGTAGTCACCCGACGAATTTCAACGATATTTTGGTCTCAGGGCTCTTAAGGGACTAAGCCCGAACGAAGTAGCCCGGAATCAACGACCCTTTCGCGCACCGAAACACCGCCTCCTCTAGCGTTCACCTGGCCACCCGGACGTGCCGGCGCAGGCGGTTCGGTGCCACGGCCCACCGTTTGCAAAATACAGCGTTTGGCAACCTTACACTGGCTCCAACTGCACTATTTCGCGCGTTTGCAAACATTAGGACAGCGAGAGCACCGAAATGAGAAGGAAAAAAATGAGAGAGGCTATTGTAGAGGGTCCGTATGCCGAGGTGTCGGATCAGACGAGGCCTCTCTAGGTGCCACGGAGTCCGAGTAGTCACCCGACGAATTTGAACGATATTTTGGTCTCAGGGCTCTTAAGGGACTAAGCCCGAACGAAGTAGCCCGGAATCAACGACCCTTTCGCGCACCGAAACACCGCCTCCTCTAGCGTTCACCTGGCCACCCGGACGTGCCGGCGCAGGCGGTTCGGTGCCACGGCCCACCGTTTGCAAAATACAGCGTTTGGCAACCTTACACTGGCTCCAACTGCACTATTTCGCGCGTTTGCAAACATTAGGACAGCGAGAGCACCGAAATGAGAAGGAAAAAAATGAGAGAGGCTATTGTAGAGGGTCCGTATGCCGAGGTGTCGGATCAGACGAGGCCTCTCTAGGTGCCACGGAGTCCGAGTAGTCACCCGACGAATTTCAACGATATTTTGGTCTCAGGGCTCTTAAGGGACTAAGCCCGAACGAAGTAGCCCGGAATCAACGACCCTTTCGCGCACCGAAACACCGCCTCCTCTAGCGTTCACCTGGCCACCCGGACGTGCCGGCGCAGGCGGTTCGGTGCCACGGCCCACCGTTTGCAAAATACAGCGTTTGGCAACCTTACACTGGCTCCAACTGCACTATTTCGCGCGTTTGCAAACATTAGGACAGCGAGAGCACCGAAATGAGAAGGAAAAAAATGAGAGAGGCTATTGTCGAGGGTCCGTATGCCGAGGTGTCGGATCAGACGAGGCCTCTCTAGGTGCCACGGAGTCCGAGTAGTCACCCGACGAATTTGAACGATATTTTGGTCTCAGGGCTCTTAAGGGACTAAGCCCGAACGAAGTAGCCCGGAATCAACGACCCTTTCGCGCACCGAAACACCGCCTCCTCTAGCGTTCACCTGGCCACCCGGACGTGCCGGCGCAGGCGGTTCGGTGCCACGGCCCACCGTTTGCAAAATACAGCGTTTGGCAACCTTACACTGGCTCCAACTGCACTATTTCGCGCGTTTGCAAACATTAGGACAGCGAGAGCACCGAAATGAGAAGGAAAAAAATGAGAGAGGCTATTGTCGAGGGTCCGTATGCCGAGGTGTCGGATCAGACGAGGCCTCTCTAGGTGCCACGGAGTCCGAGTAGTCACCCGACGAATTTGAACGATATTTTATCGAATGTGACAAATGACTAGGTTGCCACGGAGTCCGAGAGTCAACGAATAAATTGTCACATTTGACTCATATAAATTGTCACATTTAAGGAAATAATTACGTAAGAATAAAAATAGAGTACAATAAGGTCCATCATCCATTATAGATTGCAAAGGAAGTAGATTGTATTAAAAGGGGCGACATTCCAACTTATAATCAAAGCTAAATGATCAAAGTACAAACTAAGATATCTGTCAAGACTAATGAAATAAAATTGAAAGCATATGTTTAAAATTTTAGCTCTAAGAACTTGTCAAGCTTCAAAGATTAAAAAATTTATAAGAAAAGTTTTCCAGTGATATTTCAATATGATTAAGTCTAAAAATTTGCAAAATATTGCAAGAAGGAGATAGAATAAGCTTTGAAAAAGTAGAAAGAACATAAACAAACTTCAATAGAATAAAATACATTGCATCCATAAGGTTATAATTTATTAAATGTAAGGAAAATTTCTATACAAAGAGTGTATCATATGCAGCACTTGTATGATAATCATGGTTAAATGAGTAAGATGCAAAGCAAGTTAGAAAAACACTAAAGAGGAGAACCAATTTCCATGATTTTTTGAAGTCATGAAGAATAAGTACACAATATATGAGAAGAAATTTGTGAAGAGGCCTTTAAAGGTCTGAATTAAAAATTAAATACAACAAGGAATGAATCTCAGAAAATATAGATTACAAGTGTACAATAGGTACAAAAATTATCTAAATACCATAGCTCTTACAAGGAAATCACAGATTGAGAGAAAGATGAAATAGTTATGCATGTACAAAAAGAGTTCATGTTGCTAGAGATATAGTTTCTTAAATGAAATAAAATCATTAAGAAAAACCTCTTATTCATAATAGTCAAGAAACTCAAAACTACTTAGAAGATGACAAAGTGTGCATATAGAATCATAATCTACATGTATTCAAGAAGACAGTTCACAGATCCACATCATCATTGAAGGTAGAAGATACATAATTTAAGAATACAACTTATTCCAGATTAGTTTAAAGTTTTAAATGGCTAAGTATAGTTTTGAGTTTTCCAAAAAATTAACTTATTTAAACAAAATAAAAAACTAGAGAAAAATAATGAGAAAAATAAAAAGTAATCAACCTACAAAAAATATCCATCTTTCTCACTCCCAAATTCTAAGTCCGCCATTTCATTACTTTCTCCACTAAATCCATAACTAGAAGTAATACACTAAATCCACCGAACAAAGATCAAAACCCACTTTCTCAGAGTTAGCAATAATACCAAAATAACCAAATTTATAGCCTTATTTAACCAACACACATGGATATATATATATAATAATCAAATAAAGTGTGCTCCAGACGCGCACGTCTCTGAAAATATATATGTACATGTATAAGTTCATAATGTATGTATACAGATCTCGAACTAAGCACGTGCCATAATGTACATATGGGACCACATGCGGTCGCAAAAGGCTAGATATATATACAATGGACTGTGAATAGATGTACTCATGACCACATATATGTGGCATCCAAGTGGACTATAAATCTACTCATGAAACATCTTCCCTCTCTTCGCCCTGCTAGAAGTAGCACGTCCACGACCTGGGGATGTAGTGGAGGGAGATGCCACTACGGATTTCATCCGTGTGGTCCTAGGTGTCTCCAAGCATGCCTGCAACCTAACCTGCACATTCATAAACAACAAGTTTTTAACACCCAAAATTTTAAAATACCTTCAAAATTTAGAAACTTGTACAATTTAGTTAAAATGCATGTGCAATCTTACCGCAATGTCATGATCCCTATCGATTTGTTGTTGACGCTTCGCAGGGACAACAATAGACTCACGAGGGGTAAGCTACATACAAATAATTAATTTTCAAATTAAATATTTCACACTCATATATATACCTACAAAATTTGATATTGTAGATTTAAGTTTAATAAGAAATAATGAACCTCCAAAATTTAACAAATTTAAAAAATTGTGTACCTCGGTTAGTGGATTTGCAGATGCTATGGCGGTATCTACAGCAGCCTCCACAGTCTGCATATGTGGAGGAGTCTCTGTAGCAGTCATAAGCTATACAAAAAACATGTACAAATCAATTTATTAAAATCTACTTAAGAGCTATACAAAAAACATGTACAAATCAATATTTAGTTACTCAAGAAAGAATAAAAATACATTATTAAATTTTATCTTCTATTTAGGCTAAATACATAGGATCTATAAATGTTAGCACGGAGGCCATCTATCTTCATATGTATTTGTGTCCAAAGGTTGGGATGGAGAATACTCGTTATCTAGTAGAAGCGAAGTGGATATAGAGTGAGACATTGGTCACATTGGGAGCTTTTTGTACAGGAATAACAACTTCAAAATCTGTGATCGACTGATATGTGTTGCTTGAACAAGGAGAATGAGGAGGAACATTCTCCTTTGCCGCTACATGCGGTTTTGATTTAGTGTTTCCGGTCCTCTATGTTTCACCCACGGATAACCCCTTGTTTACATGATCTGTGATCTCTCTCAAAGGGGTTGCTAGGAAAGATTTGACCATGTCTTCCTCCTTAGTGTTTGAATTAGGGATTTACTTAGATTTAAATACGATATGTTTAGGGAGGGCATTTATCCACCAATTATTATTCTCTTTTTTAATGTTTTACCATCTCACAATCAGGAGCAGAATGCCCCAAAAAAATACATCTCCTACATCTGAAAGGTAGGCCCTTATAGTCCAGAGGATGAGTGCAAGTTTGATTTTGCACTTTAAGATTAAGGTGGGTTGGAAGATTCTTTGAAGTATCAATCTCAACTAGGATTCTTGCATATACATTGTATGTGTGAAATCATAGGTTTGGGATTCGACGTTAATGATGTTTCCCAAGGTATTTCCTATGGATATCAGACAACTATGGTCCTAAAATTATAGGGGTAAGTGGGGTAATTTGATCTAGATTGGTTTGTGTGATAAAGATTCAGTGAGAGGGTTGAATGATGTGAACCATGGTTTTAAGATAAGGTACCTTTGTTGGAAAACCCAAAGTTGTTTAGAAATTTTGTCCTTGTCAGCTATAGAGGGGAAAAAATAATAAAAATTCCCTTAGCATAGGGGTAGAGGTCTAACCTACCCGCTAGAAGCGGGAACCAATTCTTGGAGATCTAATCATGGAGGATAGGGAGGCTAGGCTAAAGATGAGTGAATCTACAGATCAAGGCATGATCTTGGTAAAATGAATATATTTCGAGGACTTCATCGCCAAAGGTTACACTTGGGTTTCTCTTAGTAGGCCTCATGGTTTTGATCTATGTCTTCTTTTACAAAACCTCATTAAATGAGTGATTGACTAAAGCTTTAGTTGTAGCAGGAGTTTCCAAGCTATCAACAAGGGAGAAAACCCTAGTGTTTGCACCCCTAACAAAGATGTTAGGATTCACTCAACCTCCCAATGGGTTATTAGTGTCCCCAACAAAGATAACAGGATTTTCCATTCCTCCTTGCAAGTTCTTGGCAACATTGGTGCCAGTAGTGTCAGATCCAACCCCAACAATGGCTCCATTGCCACCTGCAGTTTGAGCAACTGAAGCCCCACACCCAGTGCCCAAGAATATTTCTAGAAACAAACCCTTAGGGGTCTACATGTTCTGCAGAGGGGGATGTAGTTTCTAAAATGAAAGGACACCTCCATCACGTAATTTCACACAACCCTACGTGTGCACATATATATGTCCGCCGCCTCCAAATCTATTAGGGTTCATATGAGTGGTGGAGTTAGGGTTCGCAGGAGTTGTCATAAATTGGAGGAGTTGTCTATTAAGGGTACAATGATGTTGTAAATTCTTAAATCTCAGTACACCAATCCATATAAAACTTATAATCATATGGAAAGGACGCATAGATTTTTTTAGATAAAGGGTACGAGAGGATTTAACCTTTTTTACATTTCTTCATCACTCTTATCATTCATTAAAGAGATTTGTAACTAACCTGCGTAAAACTCACGCGAGGCATGCCAGTAGCTTCAGTTCCCTGAGCAGATGATGACCCGCCAGGCTCCTGTGTATAAAAGAGAAAAATATTAATACATGTGCAACATACACGTGAAACAAATTATAATAATAATCTAGTGCAATTAAATGATTTATTAAAAATGTAAGTTTGTACAACTTGAAACTTACGTTTGAAACACGCCCAACCGCAGTAGCTAGCATGTCAACACCGGATGTTTCCTTCACCGGCTCTTGCTATTTAAAATAAAATAAAAAATTAGTTTTTTACATGTATGTACATGAAGTACAATCATATATATATTAATATCTCAAACATGTGAATTAAACTATTGTACATATATATATTATTTAAATTTATTTAAAATTTACCTGTGAAAGACCAATATCAGTGGCTCCAGTTCCAAAAACATTCCCCAGCATCTCATCTATAGAAAAAAAATCCTGTGAACCAGCAAATGATGTCTCGCCTGCAGTGCATACGGCACCACATGATCCACAGTGGTGTGGTGCACTAGAACTGGCACCTCCACCAACATCACCGGATGCAATCTGGGTGCTATGCTGGGTGAGAGTGTCAGTGAGCTCCCTCAATGCATGCAATGTATCAATCTCCACAACCTCCTTCACTGTAGGAGGGATAACTGAAGGCAATGGGGGTTTTGGGGCATGGGGGATCCTAGGCTGACCTACGCGTGCACCAGGTCTGCTCTGTGCAGAGCCACCTCCTCGACCAAAAAAGTCTGAAAAGTCAAAATAATTCGGGACCTCATTGAGCACAAACTCACAATATAATTTCTTCAAAAAATAAAGAGGAACCTCATTGTTGTTGCATGGTGGATAATCAAAAACCATCCACCATCGGTCCCAAAAATTGTTTTTGATTCTATCATCATGGCACCAATGGATTGGGAACCGTTTGCAAGTAACTGCAGGGGGGGCATTGGTTCTAGGGTCGGTAAATAATGCACAAATTAGGTCTTTTCCAATTTTTTTGTCTTTGACGGCCGCATGAGATAGTTTATCCGCATACCACCGCCTACAGTCACTTCTAAAGGTGTTCCATCTATGTATTTGGTTGGTTGCAGACTCGACTTCGCCAATCAATGTTTGCAATGTATTGGCTAAAGTCATGCGGGATGGATTTGTAGCATGGTTTTGTCTTATAGTTTGAATTAGGTTCTCAATGACAATTTTATTTTCTTGGATTCTTCCAATGATATTATCTTGCGTTCCTGTTGGCTCAGTGGGGACAGAAGGAGCCACAGGGGGCGGATCTATGTTTGGAGGAGGGTTTTGAGGAATGTTCGGAGGGTTTTGAGGAATGTTCGGTGGGTTTTGAGGAATGTTTTGACGGTTTGCACGAGCCCGAGCTTGCCGACCAACTGATAAAACAATAAAATTGTATACATAAACAAACAATTCACAAAACCCATGAAAATGCCAAAAAAAACCTAAAATGCAAAAAAAACAACCTAAAATGCAAAAAAATGATTACAATCGGGGACTTACCTCCTCGTCTTGGCGGCATGGTTGAATCTATCGCTATCCAGAAGTCCGATGAGCAATTTTGAGATAGTATTGAAAGTGCGAGTGAAAAACGTTTAGGAAAAGTCGCGGTTTGAATTGAAAATTAGGAAAATAACGAGTCGCGGGACTGTTAAATTTTGTCTCAGAGTTCCGCGATCGCGGTTTATAACCGCGCTCGCGGTTATAAACCGCGATCGCGGAACTAGGTTCGGTAATTACCGAACCTAGAATTCAATAACCGCGATCGCGGTTTTAGGACCGCGCTCGCGGTTTTAAAACCGCGATCGCGGTACCTTTATTTCGGGTTTTTATGTCCACGGAATTGTCCACCAACTTCGTGCACCAACAACATCACTAACATAACGGTGGCACACACATAACTACCATAACGTCTCACGTATGGTATGTATACAGGGTAGATCACAATCATACATCCACAGGGCGTAATACATTACTTTACCACATTCTGCACCCAAAGTGCAAGCACCATACAATAGGGTTCATACACTCACCGTATGACCCCAAATCACAACATGAAGCATTACATATTTGCACAACTCATACATACGATGAACATAGTACATCACAACATAACATCCATTGCTACATAACAAGGTGGTACACACATTTCTTCAAAACATGGTAAAAACATCATGATACAACTCATTTCTTTTAACATCAATCTAGTCATACAACACATTTATACACCTACATGTCACAATATGTCACAATGCTCCAACACTATGTCATCCACATTATAATTCTTTTCACACGCCACAAACATTAATTCACACGTGAACTCTTCATAGAATCCACAAGAAGGAGAGAGAATACCATACACATCACGTGCGTTCACAATATCACAATTACGACAATAATCACATCACGCTTAAAGCACATTACTCTTCCAATATCTACCGCCATCATGCAACATCATCATCATCATGCAGTATCATCATGTAACACCACCACCATCATGTAACATCATCATATAACACCAATCCGGCCCATAGGTTCAAGAGCATGGACCTACACTCTGATACCAAAATGTAACGACCCAAAAAATCCACACATGAACAACACAGTGAAATAGAGGATAATTTTTTTTTGACTTTCTTGACACATAACATGACACAACATGTCGTCACCAAGGATACAACTAACACTGTGAACAACTTGATACAAGGATGACCATAAAGGTCAGCACGGAAACGTTCACACCTATCAAGGACAATGTACTCTTCTTTTGACAAGACAACATGGAAGTCCAACCACATGACACACTTACAGCTAGGGCATCCCATGAGGAATTTCTTGTTAAATTTTCTTGTTTACTAAAGTGTCTCTTAATTCTTAACTTACGTTCTTATAAAATTTCATGTAATGATTCACACAATTCTTTTCACAAGGGAGAACTTCTTTCTTTTCAACTGTTTGACTAAATAGCTTAAGGCCAAGCTTTCTAAACTAGGATCATCAATTTTATGTCCAAATCTTTCTTATTCATTTGATTTTAGAACATTTTCCATTTCTTACAAGGTTAATTAATCTTACTCAAGCCACTAACACATGTTCCACACCTCTATTGCACAGGTGAAGGCATAAGCTCCGATTGAGTGGAAAGTACCGCTTAGGGTTCATAACAATAGCCTTCTTGTTTAAGGATCAAATTTTGACCTTGCTTAAGAAATATCACCATGAATTAAGGCAAGGGTTAACAGAACAGGACAACAGAATTTAGCTTTAGGGTCACATTGTTTACTATCAGTATTTTATTGAGGTTAAGAGTTTATCAAGATTGGTTAAATGTTCCATCTAGACTTTACTTAATTAAGTTTGACAAAGGAGGACATTTCAAACGATAGAGAGAGATTTAAGGTTTAATTAATCAATTTCCCTCCTACTTATTAAATCCTATCATCTTCTAAAATCTAACCATTGCTTTCACCATGAGATCATTTAAGATTTCACCATAAAAGGATAATGTTTATTAGCTTGGCTCAATAAAAAAAAATAATAATAAGTTATCATATTTCGTTACAAAAGATAGTTTCCTCTTGATTGTTCCAGGTCTCAAAGGTTATCAAGTAGATCACATCTACATAATATATTCATATATATAAATTTTAGTTTAACTTTTATCAGGATTATCCAGCTCACTTTATAGTGCTTACAACTCATTGCTACTAAGCCTTAGGAGGATTTACAACTCAACATTTTAACTCAAGAGCAAAGTTTAACAGTACTCGTTTGCGGAACCAAAACAAGGTTATATTAATTCATTCCAACATGATGCACAAATCAAAGGGACATACTATCTCTATTGAACCATGACTAGGGAGCAAGAGAGTAATAACATGGGACAAGCCCCGCTACTATACTAAGGGTTAAAATCCACTAGAATATCCCATAACCAAGCGGTAATCAAATTTCATCTTTCACATGATAACCAAACAAACCAAAGTTTCAACAGTTACAACAACAATACTCTACAATACATTTACTAGGCACTGACCCTTCTTCTAAAATGTCCAAAGGCCCTTTCCAAATTTTATAACATAATACACATTCGTACAAAGGAACATCATAACCAAGATTGATGCAATAATCTACAAGTCTTTCCATCATCTAACCACGTAAGCCATCTGCAACAATTAATAACCTGAGTCAGTTCGCGAGAACTGAGCAAGATAAGACTATACATAGCAACAATAAGCTACTAGCTAACAATACCATGAAAGGAAACATTCTATTTCAGGAAATGGATCAAAGTTCTAACCTCTAACAACCTTTTGAAACAAGATGTAATTTTCAACATATCAACTAAGAAGAAAACCATAAGTTTTAGTTATGAAAATACCTCTAAAACTACAAAAGTTTGACAACCAAATACGCAAGACTATGAAATTTAAATGATTAGACACAAGAGTTGAGAGTATTAGGATTTCAATCATATAATCCCGTAGATTACGTGATTGAAATCTAAAGTGTAACCCATCAATCCACATTCTCAAGGTGAAGACAAAAGATAAAAACCAGACCCGATCTTAGCTGCCAAAAAGAATATAGTTTTGAAATCGTTCCGTAGGGCCATAGGCCTAATAGGCTATAAACGAACAACGAGGGTAAAAAAAAAAAGTTCCATCATGTAATCAAAAAGGTTTAAAGGATGAAAATCTTATATTCAAACCCACAACCATTATATCTTAGGTAATAAGTGACTTCATAGCTAATAAGGATGAGTGGAAAGGACGGTAAGAATGTCCGGAATAGGTATTGCCTAACAGCTTACCTACTGAACATAACCAGGGCCGGAATAGCGACAAGCCTCATTAATACCCAAGTTGAGTAGGCAATCTAGCATTCTAAACACATCCTTGCAATTTTCATAATACCTTAGATTTATAATCCTCCCGTTTTAGAGGAACATAGCCATGAATCTAGACTTGGTTGAAATTTTCCGACATCAACTCACTTCCTAATATCATAAACGATGTATACAAAGGAAAAGGTCTCTCAACTCTCCTTAATTTACATCTCATCACTAAGTTTATGGTAACCTATGCAGAGATTAAACACATAATATACCATTGAAGATAGATATCCTCCAATAACGAACTTCTATAACGATGTAATTACAATTATTACGTTCGACACATAAACAAACTATTCCATAACTTCTTTTCCCTTTTTGACAACAAAATATATTCACGACCTTCCATCACAATCATTCTAAATTTGCAATGAAAGGTCACTCATCAAGAAGGAAGTACAAAACAAGTTTGACTAAATTAAGGAACTTCATGTTACCTTAAGCAGTTGATGAAAACCTTAACTTTCACGAACCGTGAAAGATATTACCTTACTCCATCAAGGCATTATGTCTATACATGATTAAATCGATCACACAAGGAATCATCAACATACCATATCTTAACACCATAAAGGTCATTAATTTTATCAAATTTTACTCATAGAAAGAGTAGAATCAAAATGGGGTTCTATCAATAATTTATGCCCTTCTATCAACCCAGGACATATTTTCGGCCCAAAACTTCCTTCTTAACAAGCATATATATTGAACTTCTAATTTCCAAAAGCCCTAATAATTTGCACAATACACGAAGTGCATAATCACGCTTATCAAAATAATAATAATAATAATTTAACTGTATGTTTTCCTCTAGGGCAACAACATAACAGGAAACCAATACTAGTCTACGCTGCAACGTTCTAGGGGCGATTACATACCCAGGTTCACAAAAGAAACAACGACATTTTTGCAGAAGGAAGTAACTTTAAAATTATATATATATATATATATATATATATATATTTCATATGATCAATCAAAGCATACACTGAGAACCTTTGTTTGTTTTATATATATAAAAGGGTTGATCACGTCAACAAGAACAACCAACAGAGGCAAATCCAGAAGTAACAAAATGTTAACCATGTACTGAACACAAATCCACAAAATCACAGATTTAAACCAATTTCTAGAAAGAAAAAGTTTCATTTCAAGAGGTTATTAGATACTAGCATATTATGTATATGGTTAGTCTATCTTGCCTGTTTTAACGCATCCACCAGTCGTGAACATCCAGCAGGGACTGCTACAGCCACACGCCTTCCGCTTTATCCTCTGCTTCACTGGTCTTTTCTTGCAATATACCACACCAGGATTCCCTTTTGAAGGCACGACTAGAAGAATGCAATAGGTGGCTGTCCAAACACTAGATTGCTTCCATGCAGCTGCTTTGGGGGTGAGAGTCAAACTGCTTACCACTCAGTCTGAGAGCACTTGCGCTAGAAAGCTAAACACCGACCATGGTTTGAAGCTCGGACACAAGACATAATGATTACATCGCTCCTGGTTCTGAAAGGCATCTACCGTATTGATACACAATCCTTTTCCTTCATCAGATTTGGGGACAACATCAAACTCTCGGTGCAAACATTGCAGCTGTAGCTTGTAAGGTGTGATAATTCCAACAGCAACCTTTATGCCTACCAACTTAGTGACTCGTAGAAGATGCTCATATAGTTGCAAGGCAAATTGTGCTTCATGAATATTCTGACATGATACAGATCCACGCCTAAGAGATTCTCTTCCATGAGTTACAGTCAAAACAAGTAAAGTCTCATAAAGAGAATCCTTGCAATAATTTTCATCAGGTCTCCTGGTAACTCTCTCACTGTCACAAGGTCGATTCTGACAGGAATGTCTTGAAGGAGAGTCCCGACTCAGAGGATACATTGGTATTGCACAGAAAACAACATAGTTGGACAACCTGCTCACTGGAAATGCTCACATAGGCTTCCACCAACTGTAACAAGCCCGTTCACTGGCTATTTACTGCTGCAGGCAGTTGCTGTGGATCCCCAACAAGAACACACCTTACAGCTCCCAAGGAAAGTGGAAGTAACACGCCTACTTCCCTAGCTTGTAGCTTCATCTATAACCACCATAACAAACCCATGGGCTAGGCGCTGGAATAACTTCTGGTCGGAACTAGAAACAGCAGTGAACGCACTCTCAGCCTCATTGCAAAACTTGCCTCAAGGTTTGACCGAGCTTCTTCCATGTTAGATTCGTCACCTGGACAGAAGCGACTTTCCAAAATGAAAAGGAAAGACAGCTCAACTAAAACTTTATCTCGTTTTTCTGCTACAACAGCTGCAAGATCTTGCAACAACTGATCATGACTGGTCGCGTGCAACCAGAACATCAGGATCAACACCAACGGTTCCTTGAGCTCACCCTGTAGCAGCTGTCGCACTCAGCTCTCTCTGGGCCACTGATTTTCTGAGATAAGTTTACCTGTCGACCCTGTAGCTGCTGCATAAAGCAAAGAACATTCCTCACGGCACTTTCCTAGGAGGATTTCGGTTCTGCGCTCCACTGAGACTGCCTGCACAACATGATTTTGAGGATCCAAACCCTCTCACGCAACACCAGGGTGACAGACCTTCATTTCACCATCAACGAATCCACTGTCCAGAACACACTGAAGCAATTCATCTGTTTCAGCATTTGATGGAGCGCAACAAGCATTCGTGGTTTTGGGCAGAACAGTAGGTAGACCACGTGACAGCAGGTGGAGTCAACAGAAGATTTGCAGATCCAAAAATTTAATAAAAGGAGATGCGCCCCACACTCCACCGACTCCCACTGTCCCACGCAACCAGGAAAGACACCTCCCAACCACCACAAGGCGGTCCAAGTAAGAAAACGCGGCAGCCAGTACAGTCGGCCAAGGTGGCAGGTAGAAAAAAAAAGGCTCCAATGTCCAGCGGGGCATAGTCCATGTCTCCTCATGTCTAGCTTGTCGCATCCATAATCCAATGTGGGAGGAAAGGCAATGGACGCAACAATAAGTGCACCCCGGAATTAAGAATTGCAATGAGGCATACGTGTGGGATCAGACAGTCAACTCGGGAGCAACAAACAAATCAAAAGGATAGTTTAACGATAACAAAGGACGATATCGATAACAATTGATATAAAGAAGGTAATAATAAAATACAATCGTTGATCGATAATACGATCATAATGTCATTATTATTATTATTATCATTATTATCATTTTACAGCTTGTGAAATAATTATCAATTATAGTCATAATGGTCAACAATCGAGGTCGACGAAGGCACAACGACACTCCATGCTTAGCACTTGATCGCCATAGGATGAATAGGTGCAACGTAGAACAGGGCATTACATGGTCAACCCATCATTAGCCCTTCTTTGAATTTACATGACATGAATGTATTTTAGGGTATTACGCAGGGACACTTTTGACATAATCAAACGAGTTGTCATATTTTAATAATAGTATTAAGTATTAAGTTGGCCCTTATCATTGTGTCACATATATTAATCATTGTTTGACTCCTTTTGAACATGGCATGAATAATATTTGGACCCCTCAAAATCATTGGCGTGGACTAAGGTTGAGAAATGATTATTGGATTTGATTTTTATGGGGAAAACTATAATCAAAAACCATAATAATTAGTTGGGGATTACCCTTTCTCTATGATGGAATGACCCTTGAAAATTCTATGACCATACTATGACTGTTGATGGGATTAGGGTTTTAACATTCATGTGCTTAACACATGCTGTACTTTGATGACTCATGGTTGAGATAAACTAACTCACTTTAGATGGAAAAAGAATCAAACCCTAATCATTTTTGGCATTCTCACTTGATCTCTTCTCGAGCTAGTGAAGCTCCATGGAAATTTTGTATTGAAGACCATTATTTGATGATTTTCGAGCTCATTCTAAGTACACTCTTGAATTCTGAGCATGAATTTTGTATTTCGCTTGGAAATTTTGAGAGTCTCACAATTGGTTATTTATTTCAAAAAAGTAGGCTTAACCAATGCCTGAGGACTTCCATTTGTGTAATTCATATTGTTGCTTGTCATACAACAATGGATGCTATGTTTATCACAAGGTTTTGAACACTGTGTTCTAATGATTTCGGTATGTTCGATTATTCTGGGCATTCTGATGAAGCCAGGTATGGAGGTGAAGACGTTGTTCTAGATCTTTTCGAAGACCATGGAACTACTACCTGTGCAATACTTTTAGGCAGAGGGTTTCACCATTTTTTCACATTCCAAGCCCGAATTGGTCATTGAAAAGGCTATCCAGCCACTTTATTTTATTTAGCAATGGCCACCATTGTTGTAACCTTATGCATCCTTTTGGCAAATGTTTTTGTAGCCTCCTTTATTCTGCGACAGGTAAGTGGAGCTCCTCCAAAGCATTTCTACAGAATGGTATTGTAAACGTTAGATGAGCATTGTGGGTTGGTTCAGTGCATGATGCATTTATTATTTTCCTCTAAGCTTTGTTAATGGCCACTAAACAGGGTTGGATTATCATGGAAGGGAATTCAATCTGGTAGTATCTGTACAATTTCGTCAACATGAATCTGTTATAATTTCAATCCCTCTGTGGCTTTCAAACCAAACGGTCATGTTGGCAAGTTCACGAAAATTGGCGAGTAATTTTATGCAAAAATATGAGCTCCATTATTTATCTTTTTCGATAAGATATTCGAACATTATTCCTTCCTTCTAGATAATTTCATGGAGGCATACTCTTATGTTTCTTAGCTAAGTACTCACCATGCTTTTTATAAAGGTTTTTAGGATCTAGTTCATAATTGTTTGACACGTACCATTTCTAGAGAATCGGATGATTTGATTTGAAATACCTGGAAGTGTTGAATGGCACCGCTAATCTAAGTTCCAAGTGATGTGTATGGAATATGAAGCAGTACTGCAAAGGAATAAAAACAAGCATTGGACTTTGCTAATTGTAAGCATAGTCTCGGAATTTGGGTTTGAACGTTTCTATGCAAGTATTTTTGTTTATGGCTATTTTGAAATGCTGTCAACCCGCAATACATAGTGATTTTACTTGCATTGTGCCTGACAATTGTGGTTGCCATGGATGTTTGGAGTTACAGTTGTACGTTTGTTCTCATTTCTACTTATAATTTGGGCTTGACTGTCGTGAGCTTTTTGTAATGTTGCAATATCTTAAGAGCTAATGTTTCCATTTCTTCTGCTCAACTGAAGCTATTTTTTTTGTATTCTCCATTCGAGCTTTGTTGGGTTGATACTAAAATTGGGTCTTTGGTCTCTTGATTGTTATTTTGGACAAATCTGAAATGTATTCAACCTTTGTTGTATTGCCTATTTTTTTCAGTGACTATGATGCAAACCAACTATTTACCAGATGTGATTTTTTGCTTGATACAATGAAGCAAGTCTGGGTCAACGTATTTCACATTATTCGTGCTTCCTTAAGTAGCAATTTATAGCTATTAGGATCTGTACTTTGAACAAATTTCACTCTCCAATATTGTGCCTTTACTAATCTCAAAATTTTATCAATTTGCATGAGCTCATGTTTACAATAAACTCAGGTTGAACTAGTTGAAAATAGGAAGGAGAAATTCACATTTCTTATAACAGCATATTCAAATGCATCCAAAGGACCCAGAAGCTTTCATTTAAAAATGTTGTAAGGCATGTGCTTTGGAGCATACCATGAAATTAGTTAAGCAGAAACATTTTTTTGCAGATGCCCATTTTTGGAAAACTGATTTCAGAGGGCGAAACAGATCTATCTATTCATTCAGTCAAGGCTAAATGCAAGAATGGCCTTAGCACAAGCTAATTTAAAGTTGCACATTATACGCTAAAATTGTTTTATCTAAAGGCATTTTGACCTGCAAGTGATTGGAGTCAGCCAGAAACATTCGCGATGCAAATTAATTCTGATTCATGCAATGCAACAAGAATGTTTAAGAAAGTGTTCATTTGTTTGGCCAGTCTTATTTTAGATATTTATAAGATCAATTTTTGACTCTTAGAAGGTTTGAAATGAGTGTGCGTAGATTGTATTTCGGTGAGGAGAGAAAGTGAAATAAGAAACTGTAATAATCTTGAAAAGTAACTTGTATCTTGCAACGAGGTAGAAGAAAATTGAATTTTATCAAATGTAGAGTGCATAAAGAGCAAAAAACACTGTTGTAGTGGTGTCCAAATGAATAGAATGCAAATGTTAAGTAACTAGAAGTTGCAAAAATTCATGGTTGTCCTTCTATCATATAGATCCAATGTAGAAGATGCTCATCAATGTTGCGTTGTTTGGCTTCAAACGTGGCAATTGCATCTCCTTAAATGTGTTTCACAAATTCCATAAATATGTTTGAAGGCATCTCTTGGTATGTGTCAGTCTTCGACCATGCTTTTGATTAATGACTTCTTTGAAACTAGACCATGAGAAGACATCTTCACTATTCAGTTTCAGTATTGATTTTGTTTATTCTGATTCAGAGCACCTGCACTATGTACACTGCAATGTTTGCAGCATCGTTCTTGCTGCAGACAATGGCTGTCACTTTGTTTTACCTGCTCTTTTCTTTTATTTTGAGTAGTTATTGTATTCATTAACATTGCGAAAGTTCCACACAGAGAAAGAGTGAAATAGACAAATCTTGCTCAGAGACAAAAGTAGAATAGCAGGAAAAGCAATTCTGACATTGTTAATCAATACAAGAACTACTCAAAATAAAAGATAAAGAGTAGGAAAAACAAAGTGGTAGCCATGATGTACAAAATCAATACTAAAACTGTATACCGAAGATGGCTTTTTCATGGTCTAGTTTGAAAGAAGTCATCAATGGAAAGCATAGCAAGACAAAAATAAACTGACCAGTTGTACAATCAAATATGAGTAGTGTACTAGTGTAGCGAAGCTTGTCTAGGCAGCGTTTGTGAACCATGTGTGAATGAATACACTGTATAAGATCACCTTCTTAATTAAATAATTTATCACAGGGTTTTATGCGTAGACAGAGTAAAAGAAACAAATTTTGTGTGAAAGAGACAAAATATAGCCTGCTTAAATGCAAATGATTGTAGGTTTAATGGTCTTTATGATGTCATTTTCGAAAAGATAAGCAACATATGTCCAGTGCATGTGTGCCATATCAAGCAACAGGTTACAAATCCTTCACTATAAGCTTAAGATTGATTGAACATTTATGGAAAAATCCTGATCTAAGCACAGTGTTGAGGAGAGCACGTGCACGAAGCAAAAATCGATGGTAATTGCCAATACTTTATTTAAATTGAAAAGGACATCTCAAACAACGTA
This sequence comes from Taxus chinensis, assembly GCA_019776745.2. Classification (NCBI taxonomy): domain Eukaryota; kingdom Viridiplantae; phylum Streptophyta; class Pinopsida; order Cupressales; family Taxaceae; genus Taxus; species Taxus chinensis. The sequence continues at coordinate 104,778 of JAHRHJ020003509.1, read as the reverse complement.
TTCATTTAGACATGGTTCAAATATTTTGTAAATATGTTTGAAGCTACATCTTTTGGCACATGGTTCAAATATTTCATAAATATGTTTGAAGCTACATCTTTTGGCACATGTCTTTGGTGTTGACTAAAGAGCCTTTGTCAGAGTAGCGTCCTATTTGTATTTAATTATAAACCTGGTCAGTTTATTTTTTGTCTAACCATGCTTTCCATGAATGACTTTTTTGAAACTAGACCATGGGGAAGGCATTTCTAGTATCCAATTTTAGTATTGATTTTGTCTATTCTGCCTCTAAGCATCTGTGCTATGCACACTGTAATGTGTGCAGCACCATTCTTGCAATAGATGGTGGCCACCACTTTGTTTTTTCCTGTTCTTTATCTTTTACTCCGAGTAGTTATTGTCTCTGACCAAGTTTTGTCTCTTTGACTCTTTCTTTGTGTGGAACTTTCACAATGTTAATGAATACAATAACTAGTCGAAATAAAAGATAAAGAGTAGGTAAAACAAAGTGACAGCCATTGTCTACTGCGAGAACGGTGCTGCAAACATTGCAGTGTACATAGCACAAGTGCTCTGCATGAGAATAAACAAAATCAATACTGGAAGTGGATAGTGAAGATGTCTTTTTCATGGTCTAGTCTGAAAGAAGCCATTAATCAAAACCATGGCAAGACTGACACATACCAAGAGATGCGCCTTCAAACATATTTATGAAATTTGTGAAACACATTTAAGGAGATGCAATTGGCAAGTTTAAAGGCAAACAACACAACAATTATGAGCATTTTGTGCATTGCATCTATATGATAGAAGACAACCATGAATTTTATCAATACTTGTTGGCTTAGTATGTTCAGTATCCAGATCCAGTCTTGATTTTGTTTGATTCTGTTTTATGTTGAGTAGTTATTCTATTGATCAACAGTGTCAAAGTTCGATGCAGAGAAAGAGTGAAATAGACAAATCTTGCTCAGAGACAAAAAGTGGAACAACAGCAAAAGCAGCTTTGACAGTGTTAATCAATACAAGAACTACTCAAAATAAAAGATAAAGAGCAGGAAAAACAAAGTGGTAGCCATGATGTACAAAATTGATACTGAAACTGGATACTGAAGATGCCTTCTTCATGGTCTACTTTCGTAGAAGTCATTAATGGAAAGTCATTTGTAAGACAAAAATAAAGTGACCAGGTTTACAATCAAATTCAAGGAGGGCACTAGTGTGGTGAAGCTTCTCTAGGATAGCATTTCTGAACCATGTCTGAATGACCATGGTTCGAAGGCAAGGCGAAAGTTCGGGCTTGTTGAAGCAACTCGGAACACATTTAAGCAAATTGAGAATTCACGTGGTTCATATGTGTGCCATATGTGCAAGCATAGTGAAGGTGCGTGAACTATTTGATAAAATGTCAATATATCCAGTGTCAACTGCAAATAACTTGCTGCTTAAAGTGATTCTTTAACAATATCGTTTGCACCTCATGTGCACAAGTTTTTCCTTGATAGAGAAAGTGAAGTATCTGAGGTGAAGAAATGTTTCTTTATAAGCTTAAGATTGATTGAAAGTAGCTCAAATATGATATGTTTTCAGAACTCATTTTGGTTAAAGAATCACTTTAAGCAGCAAATCATTTTCAGTTCGTGATCAATATATTTACATTTTATGAAACAGGTCACGTACCTTCACTATGCTTCCTGACATCGTTAACTTGATGCGCAGAGTTTTTCCTTGCTTGTTGTTCTTGATTCGCTCCAGTATATATTTATTTATAGTGCATTCACTATAAGCTTAAGATTGATTGAACGAATGAATATAAAACTGTTACACATTTAAGGAGATGCAATTGGTAGGTTAAAAGCCAAACAACACAATATTTATGAGCATTTTGTGCATTGAATCTATATGATACAAGAGAACCATGAATTTTATCAATACTTGTTGGCTTAGCTCTTCAGTATCCAGATCCAGTCTTGATTTTGTTTGTTCTGTTTTATGTTTGAGTAGTTATTCTATTGATCAACAATGTCAAAGTTCAATGCAAATAAAGAGCAGAAAAAGACAAATCTTGCTCAGAGACAAAAGTTTCATTGAACAGTAGCAAAAGCAGCTATTGACAGTGTTAATCATTACAAGAACTACTCAAAAATAAAAGATAAAGAGCAGGAAAAACAAAGTGGTAGCCATGATGTGCAAAATCAATAGTTAAAACTACAAACTGAAGATGTGTTGCTTCATGGTCTAGTTTCATAGAAGCCATAAATGGAAAGCATGGTAAGACAAAAATAAAAGTGACCAGGTTTAAAATCAAATTCAAGCAGGGCACTACTGTGGCGAAGCTTCTCTATGTAGCATTTGTGAATGATGTCTGAATGAATACGCTGTCTAAGATGCGGTTCTTAATTAAATAAATTAGTAGAGGGTTCGATGCACAGAAAGAGTGAAAGAAACAACTTTTCCCTCGGTGTGAAAGACTTACAGAATATAGGCTCCTCAAATGCAAATGATTGCAGGTTTAATGATCTTTACAATTTCATATTGCATCACCAATGGTTCAAAGGCAAGGTGAAAGCATGTTTTCCGAAGAAACTCGGAACACATTTAAACAAATAGAGATTTCCGTGCGTTCATATGTGTGCCATATGTGGAAGCATAGTGAAGGTGCGTGAACTATTTGATAAAATGTAAATATATCCAGTGTCAAGTGCAAATAACTTGCTGCTTAAAGTGATTCTTTAACAATATTGTATGCACGTGGTGTGCACAAGTTTTTGATAGAGAAAGCAAAGTATCTGAGGTGAAGAAATGTTTCTTTATAAGCTTAAGATTGCTAGAATGTAGCTCAAATATGATATGTTTTCAGAACTCATTTTGTTAAAGAATCACTTTAAGCAGCAAATCATTTTCAGTTTGCGCTCGATATATTTACATTTTATCAACATAGGCGACGTACCTTCACTATGCTTCCATACGTGGTATACATAAGAAGCAGGGAATTCTCATACATGAGATTCAAGAAATGTTATTTTTCCACCTTTAAACCTAACAATTGCATTTCCTTAAATGTGTTTGAAGTTGCTTGAGCAAATGCAGTTTGACCTTGTCTTGAAATTACGGCAATCAAAATGACATCGTTAACTTGATGCCGGGGGCACAGTTTTACCTTGTTTGTTGTTCTTGATTATGCTTCAGTATATATTTATTTATAGTTCATTCACTATAAGCTTAAGATCGATTGAACAAATGAATATAAAATTGTTACAACATTTTAGATACTTGTAAAAGTATTTGTGACTGTGACAAGGTTTGTAATGAGTATGCTACTTGCCCACAACGTATTCATTCAGACATGGTTCAAAAATTTCATAAATATGCTAGAAGGTACATCTCTTGGCATATGTCTCTGGTGCTGACTAAAGATGCTTCGTTACACTAGCGCCCTACTTGTATTTAATTATAAACCTGGCCAATTTATTTTTTGTCCAACCATGCTTTCCATTAATGACTTTTTTGAAACTAGACCATGGAGAAGGCATCTTCAAGCATGCAGTTATAGTATTGATTTTGTCTATTCTACTTCTGAGCACCTTTGCTATGCACACTACAACATGTGCAGTTACCATTCTTGCGAGTAGATGGTGGCCACCATTTCATTTTTTCCTATTGTTTATATTTTACTTGGAGTAGTTATTGTCTCTGAGCAATATTTGTCTCTTTGACTGTTTCCTTGTGTGGAACTTGCATAGTGTTAATCAATACAATAACTACTCGAAATAAAAGATAAAGAGCAGGAAAAACAAAGTGGCAGCCATCGTCTACTGCAAGAACGGTGCTGCAAAGATTGCAGTGTACATAGCACAGGTGCTCTGAATCAGAATAAACAAAATCAATACTGAAACTGGATACTGAAAATGCCTTCTCCGTGGCCTACTTTGAAAGAAGTCATTAATGGAAAGCATGATGAGAGTGACACATACCAAGAAATGCACCTTCAAATATATTTATGCAATTTACAAAACACATTTAAGCAAATGCAATCGGCATGTTTAAAGCCAAACTACACAACAATTATGACCATTTTCTAAGCCTGTGCCAAAACAGGAACTTTGGAACAGAGCACATAAAGGCATAAGGAAAAGAAAAATGGAACATGGACATGTCTCAAAATATTTATTCTATAGGTTGACATCGAGAAGTACAGACTAGCGAGTCAATGTCAATTATTGCAAAGCAAGTGACTGAACTAGATGAATATAAAATATAAACTATAAAATACATGAAGGAAAGCAAGTGACTGAACCAGATGAATATAAAACATAAACTATAAAATACATGAAGGCTGGCAGAAACAGGCACATTTGTTTATTGGATGCACTCAGTAATTGCTATTTTGATTGAATAACAGATCAGAATATCAGTTTAAATCAATTCACCCATGCTGTATACAATCAGAAACAACAATTTTTATGCTAGAGAATGAAATTACTATGGGCCCGAGAGTAAAGCACATAAAATATATTCAACTGATCTTTGTTTTGTAAGTAAAACACCATTTTCAGTTCGTTTGAGAAAATCACAAAGCCACGAAAAGAGAGCAATAAGCTCATGACATTGGACAGAAGCTTCGAAACGGGCAACAAATACAGAGCTCTAGTTTTTTGTATTTCCATTTCGTTCAGAGGGCTTTCATTGAATCTATTGGTTGACAAAAGATATTATGGATGTCATATGCTATTCTGGAGTTGTGTTTTGATGGAAAAACCATATATATATATCTACTTTATTTACATACACAATCGCTTTGAGCTCTTGCGCCCGCGACTTTATTTTGCTAAAGTCTGGGAACTCTTTTTTGTCTGATTCAAGATAAAATGACGAACATTAATACTAATTTTTGTCTGTTATATCTTAGTCAATCAATTCTGAACCTAACATTGGTTTTCATTTATGCTTTGAATATTGCCAAGGAACTAGAATAAAATTTGTAGGGAAAGAGCACTGACATTTGTGTTTTTTCCCATACGTTTGTGTGTAGACGTTTGTTCCAATATGGCAAGATCCCTGACTATAGATTGTTAGTAGATGATCTCAGAGATACCCAAGTATATATTTTTCCCTAATGTGGTGCTTACCAGTTATTGGCTGTTGTCAATTTTGATTTTTTTATTGTAATTATTTTCTTGTGTAGAACTCGACACTCGGATTGAGTATAGGGTCTGTATGAGAGTACAAAGAAAAATGCACTTGGCCATGGGATTAGACGCAGCTTCAAATCACAACAAACATAAACACAGAGAAACACAGGAAAATTAACATAAACAAAAACACAGAACTTAAATTGCATTGCCATGAAAATTTACCTTGCTCTTCAGAGTCCTTCACCTCCTGGCGGGTAGATGAAAATGAGAAATTAAACAGCGTGAAAGAAACAAACATGTTTTCCCTCGAGCCACTCAAAACTGTCAAAATCAAACTAATCTGTACATCACAGTCAATGCATTAATGTTTCATAATTGTTACATTTTTTCACTCAACAGTGCACATAAAGGCAACGACCAATAAAATGTTGCCAGAATAAAAAAATCAAAACCTAAAACTATAGTCCAACCCCATTTAAATACACATGTCACAATCCGATTGAAAACAATGCAAATGTTTAATTGGTAAAGTGAAGACAATATCCATGCCTTCGGCAGGATAATAAATTAACCAATTATTAATGTGTACATATTTTATATATTTTATGAGATCGCACCAATATACTCACAAACAACACAAGATGGTTAAAATATGGAGATCAAATGATTTAAATTTTATAAGTAGTAACACTACCAACCGTAAAAATAAAATGCTACTTCATGGTGTCTCGTTATGACCCCCCCATCGTCGGGGGAAGCATTACAAAAAAATGGGTGTTAAATCAATCCCATCTCCTCGAGATAAGATGGTACAAAAGAGATAAAATAAAACAACTTTTTACTTAGAAGTTAATTCGACTACGGTCAATTTAGATAAGCTGTGTAGGCGTGTATTCAGTCTATAGGCCATGGGTGTGGGTTCAATCGAGGTGGGTGCGGGTTCAATACTTTGGACCAGGCCTGGAATTTGACGGTCTGTAGACCGTTTTTTAGTATTTTAACCGTAAATTACAATTTAATAAAAAACAAAACCGTCAATTTAGACAGGTAATTTTTTAATCAAACTGTATTTTTGCAAGTTCATATTATTTAAAAACCGTAAAATTTCATAATAGTCAAATATAATATATAAAGTCTATATATAAGAAATCAAATTTGATTTTATTCATTTTAAAAATATTCTATAAATGATATTTATAATCATTCCAATTTAAATTTAGAAACTAAAATAGGTTTTCTGTGAATAATGAATTTATTAAACTCAGAGTTCACACGTTGTCTTTGTTTTTTCTAAAAACATATAAGTTTCTAATTTCAATGATATTGTGACTGTATTTATTTTCATTTTGTCATTACGAATTGCAATCTACAGGTTTCAATTTAACTTTTATGCAGGTTTCAATTCAATTTTTTTTGCTGTAGGAAAATTTGAGGAATCTTGTTATAGACATCCAAGAAGAAGCTTGAGATACAAACATCAATACATGTACATGATTATTATTTTGAATAACATAGAATTATTATGTATTACAATTTCATTTTTCTAGAAGTAAAATAAGATTAAAAAAACAATATACATTATAAACCAGGGAATAACTTCATATGCATAAAATTGATTTTTAAAAAAATCTCTCTTAGTAATTCTCAGTTTCAAAGATGCAAATAATATTCACAGCCGAGTCATTACAACTCCTTCCATACAATATTTTGTAGTGTGCCGCCATTTCTTTCTTTACCTTTGCTTATGGCCATTTTTTATTTGAAATTATTTTTGAACATTAAAACATTCTTCTACGGCATTGAAGCAACAATTTTTTTTGTTATAGCGCCTGCATCCCAAAAATCTGATCTAAAATCCTTGGTCAATAGAGGAGGCATTGAAAACATATTTTTATTGGAAAAACCCTACGTATCCATACATGCATGTGCTCCTGTACTTAGGCATTCAAATATGTTTTTATTTCAATGGTGGAGAAGTCTCAGGAAACTCTCCAACCACGCATGCAAATAGCCACATCAACCCACATTTAATTGCATGCACCTAAGTCGAAAAACACCTTTAGAAAAGCTGTTACATTTATATACAAAACCACAATTGACAAGTTTTCTTTGCTGCAAAATTTTTACCAAACCACTTTTGGTAAATTTGTGGTATTGGAGAAAAGAGGTAATATTTTCATTTCAAACACCTTGCTTTTGAGTCATTATTGGTATTTCATAAGTTTTCAACCTTTTCTTTTTAAGGGGGTTTTGGATTTCCGAGAAATTTTTTGATGTTTAAAAGTGAAATACAATGTGTTTAGACAAGTAAATGTTGGTGATTTTCTGTTCCAAGGCCTTCAAAGTTGTAGCCTAAGAATGTTAGTCTGAGTTTATAATTTAATTACTAAATTTAATTTTAAAATATATTTTATCATCCTAAAATTATTTTGAAATGATATATATTAATTAAGATTTTTTGACAATTTAAAATTTTACTAAAAACGTAAATTGAAAGGTAACTATATTACGAAACCGTCATGAAATTTCCTTTTGACAGGCAGGGGTGACCGTCAAATTCCAGGCCTGCTTTGGACCTCCATTCTCAGGCGGGTCTGGGTACGGCTTCAATTTTCTGACAGTCAATCCTTTAAAAGGGCGTGGGTTTAATCTTCTATTTTTGGCATTGCATTTCAGGAGGGTTTGGTTTCAATCTTTTGATTATGGATTTCAAGAGGGTGCGGGCTTAATTTTTTGACACTGGATTTTTACGAGGTTGTGGGTTAAAATTTCCTAGAAAGGAGTGGGTAGTGGATTCATCTTTTGACAGTGGATTTTATAAGGAAGCGGGTTCAATTTTCTGACAATCGATCCTGCGCGTCGATCATTTGGAAGTCGATCCCAGAAAGGCATGGTTTCAGTCTTTTAGCAGTAGATGCAGTTTTTTGACAGTGGATTCAATCTTTTGGCAGTCGCTTCTGGTGTCCGTTTACTTCTCAATCTATCATTTTGACATTTGAGTCTCTTCGTCGTGAATTTAAGTCTGCCTCTGTTTGTACATATATTTTAAAGGGTTTTTAGATCGACATTTCATCGAAGAATCATGCGCCATCGTCTTCTGTTAAGCTCGATGATCCTATTTCGACATCTCCACTCGCCGCGGGCTCTTCTGCACATAATTCTCAACATCAATTTCAAATAGAGGAGGAGGAGTTCCGTCCTTGGAAATTAGTGCCTCTCCCACGACACCCTGCTTATCCTCACCATGCCGGTATGTTTCGTTTCATTCGCAACTCTTTTATCTATTGCTTGTCTTCCTTTGTTTACAGAGATGATTATTTCGTGCTCACATTAATTTCATTGAGTACAGTTGGGATAGATGATCAAGTGAATTCCGTAATTAAACTTCTGCAATGGGAGAATGAAACGAACGCAGCTGTAGCAGTTATTTTGCACGGTCTTTGGCGGGACGGGCAAAACAACTGTTGCAGAGGCAGTTGTTGCCACACTCGATATTCAAGGATGGAACTTTTCAACAGTCGTGCCAGTACAGGCCGGGCTTCTGGTGAAAGAGACACATAGGAGACGACATGCAGTTTGAAAAGGGGCATGCATTAATATACATGGACAATTGCAAGGTGCCCCTGTCCGGTGAACATCTTCAGAGGCTTTTACCCAACAACTGCAAGAAGATCAGACTTCTTCTCACTGCTCGAGATGAAGTCGTTGCAGACATGATTTCACGCTGCGGGATCCGTACTCACCGCCACCATGTCGCACCGCTCCTTTCCATGATGCCATGGAACTCTTGTGCAACAAAATGGGAGTCGCTGGCACCATGCAAATACCTCAGATCAACCAAATCTTAAAGATATGTGACGGCGTTCCCCTTGTTCTGGAGCGGGTAGGAGCATATATATGTCAAAGCCTGGACAAGGATGAAGCCTGCAGGCGAGTAATTGAATGGAGCGAGGACGGAAATCCTTTTAGTTCCGCAGAAGAGCATAGCATAGAGGAGAACGGCCTTCTTTTCGACCTAGACGAACTTCCAGCCTCAGCCAAGGAAGCTTTTCTGGACATTTGCTCTTTTTTCAATGGCTGGGATTGGGATAAGGTTTCGTGTATAACAGGAGAGGATGAGCTCAATAGCCTCCAAAAGAGAGCTCTGCTGTTGAATAAAGAAGAATGTGAAAACAAGGTGACTGTCCGCCCTATTGTTCTAATAATCGGCCGCAACATGGGAAAGGGCAAACGATTCACAAGTGCGCATGAGTTGAGCAAGGTGCTGGAAGGAGACGAGCCGGTAAGCTTCTATAATCTATTCAAATCCTGCCTGTACTTTGTATATTATATTGCTCACATAATGTTTATTTATGTGTGATCAGGGCGACATCGGAGGCATCAAAGGGATCTGGTTGCAAGACAATATATCTCAACCTTTCCTCATATCTGCCAGAAAACTTGATTTAATGCACGAGTCTCTCAGAGTTCTCGCACTCGGGGACATGGTCATAGTAGTGGACGGGCAGTGTTCACAGAAATTCAAACAGATTATATATTTTCAGGCTGGATTAATTCCATACCTTCCATTCCATCCCACAACATCGCAAGAGCTAAGGTTTTTGGATTGGTTACCTCATAACACCGATGATTTGCAACTAACCAAGGCAAGTCATCTGTTCATCTCTTTCTTGGAATATTGGTCGTTTGTATTTCACAAACCCCTGTAAATTGTTCCGTCTTATTGCTTGTAAGGTTTGATGTTGATTATTATACCCTGTCGAGACGCAGATGTCCTCAAAATTGAAAGTGTTGAATCTTGAATGGCGGTCGATATAACCGTCGATTTGAGACTGCAAATGTTTTTCAGAGGCTACGGGGTTTAAAGACCTTGAAATTGGCAGAGTTCCGAGAAATTGAAGATTCTTCCTGACGAGCTTTTATTATTAACCCAGCTGGAAGAGCTGGATCTAAGTGGATGCGAAAAACTTGTCCAACTGCCACAACGTCTGGGCAATTTAAGCGCTTTAACTAAATTGAGTCTCACGAATTGTTGGTCTTTACAAGAAACTGCCAGACTCGTTTGGGAAACTCCGCTCTTTGAAATATCTCGATCTTCATTCTTGCGGAACTTCTGAAACAGTTGCCAGAAGATTTTGGGTCATTGAGTTCTCTGGAAGAGCTTGATTTGGGATATTGTTCACGCTTGAAAGAGCTTCCAAACAGTTTTGGAAGCTTTCCTCATTGAAGGTGTTGACCTTACAGAACTGCACAAGTCTTCACTCACCTGCCTGATGATATCGTAAATCTATCAGCTTTGGTTCGAATAGAATTTCAAGACCGGCATATTGTAAGTATTTTCCGGTGCAGGCATATGTAATTTTGATAAAAAATCTTTCATTCGACGTGGGCTGTGACAGCTGACAAATCTTCCAGAAGCGGCTCATCGAATTAACATGTTTAAAAAGCTTGGACCTTTCCCACTGGTCAAGTTTGGAGAGGCTTCCTGAAGGTTTCGGTCAGCTAAAGTCGTTGGCCGACGCTAAATTTAAAGGATGTTGCTCGCTACAACAATTGTCTACAGACTTCCATTGCCTCGCATCATTGCAAACTTTGAATATGCAACGATGTGAGAAGTTAGAAGGAAAATGGATGGACAGTGTGGTGAAGATCAAAACGTTGGACTTGGTCGACATTATGGAAAGCGAATGTTGGATCAAGCGGTGGGCAGAAATGGAAATAGAACAGGGACAAGACTCATGGCAGCTTTGCCGTAAGAACGCGAGAGTGAAGGTAATTTTTGCTTTTCACTTTTTATTATTACGACTTGATTTGAAAGATTTTCAGGCTGCTTACTGTTTTAATTATCTTGCAGAAGTGGAAGAATGAAGAGAATATTTGGTAATAAGGCTGCACATCAAAATTGTTTGAAAGTGAGGAGTGCTTCTCACCGACTTCCGTGGAGAGCCCTTCTCTCTATCCACTGTTGCGCCAAACACTCTCCTCCTTGTGCTCTATCACCATCCCTCTCATCGTGGTCCAAAAGCATGAGCAGGAAATTACTTGAAGAAGTTGTGAAGCATGAGCACCCGCCGCCTTTCCAAATGATTTATGTGGGCAAATATTCTGGCGAGTTATCAAAAAGTTTTGCAGAAAGAATTATGGCGTATGCTTCTGTTGACTCTGACGCTTACTTGTTTTTGAAGAAAGCATTCAATGTTAAAGTTGCATCATCCAACGAAGCTTCAGTACTATTGTTGTTGGCGATGAAGAAGGTTCACCCACAGTTGTGGTTACCAGAGGTTGTTGCAGATGAAGAAGGCCGTAAACACTTCTCCACATGGGAAGATATTACGGATTCATGTGACAATTTTTGTTGTCCTAAGTCTAGATTATATTCCGAGCTCCAGAAATTGACAGAACAACCACAGGAGAGTAATGTTAAGTTGCTGAGAGCATTGTTCGATAGTGAAGAATCAAGAACAAGTTCCATCTTCGTCAGGAACTACACAGAAAATGTAAGATGCTTTTTTGGATTTCAAAAAACCATCTCTTCAAAAAACTCTTTAAGTTTATGGGAATGTTTTATTTTGTTTGACAATTGCAGATGGGAGTTGATGAATTACATGGAAAGACGGTTTTGCTTCTCATCAGTGACATGGTTGAACATCCATTCCAGTCTTTGAAAGAAATATATTCCAAAATAAACACCAACGATGATATCGAAATACTTTCGATTCCAATCCCTGCGAAGGTCCGAGGAACATAAGGGGCCACCAGGTTCTGATCTGGCTGGATTCGAGAGCATATTAAGAAATGTGCCATGGCCTGTGCTACAAAATCCGTGGCTGTTAAAAACACAAGTCTACGAGTTTATCAAAAGAGAGTGGGGTGATTTGAATCAGGGCATATTAGTGGTAGTGGACCCAAGTGGAAGAACAGTGAATAAAAACGCACTGGCGTTGGTAGAGACATGGGGAGCACAAGTGTATCCATTCAGCGAAGAGAAAATGAAGCAAGTAGAGGAAGAGCCTCCTGAAGAGCATATGAGCCAATATATATTGAACGCCCTCTTTCACCCTGCGCTCCCGACTCCCCACATGAGTTTCAAACAAAGGCGCCGTCCTTAAAGTTTTTTCTTACATGTAAGAATGTATCTTATATAATTTTAGTCATTGTGCGGATATGATATCTACTTTTATTTGTGTTTTGTATAGCAGATAAACTTTCCTTGTTAATAATGTCAAAGTGTTGACTTTGATTTTGGGCGCAAGGGTGTGGCCTGATGGTAGGGCCTCAGTGCTAGCCAACCACCCACCCAGGTCGTCCTTCATTAGCGCGTCATGAAGTGTGTCAGGTCATTGGGTCATTAACTCCTGTAGTAATTAAAAAAATATCAAAGTGTTGACATGAGAAGAAAATAGAGTATTCTTTTCAAATGTTTACAAATATTTTATATATCATACTAAAATTTTATTAAATAAATATGCAAATACATTTGTCGAAGGGCCCTTGGTCTATTGGTGTTTATGTATGGCTTTCAATGAATGATGGTTCAAAACAAGTCATTTGATCATATAGGAATGAGTCCTCAAAGATTCAAATGATTCCTTTGTGGGGTTTGAGAGAAACATGGCTTGCAAATCTGAAAAGTTTGTCAAAATAAACAGTTATCAATAACTTTTTAAACCTGTTTTCATGTACCACGAGTATCATATCATCTTGAAATTGTTCACACAAGGAACCTCTAGTTCAAATTTGGTGGCAAATGGAGTAGATGGCTAGGACATATGAATGGAACAAGATTGAGGTAGCTAGGGTATCGAAGGATATCTTTGTTATTTGGATTAACACACCAGCTTGAAAGGATCTCTAATGTATGTCACTCTTTGCTTTTTGCTTATGTATTGAGTTTAAGTGTTGTGGAGGCAAGAGGAGCTGCAATTTCATGGTGTGAGTTGGAGTGGGGAAAATACATGATGAAATGGATGGATGGGGGAAGTGGACAAGTGGAACTTTGGTGTCCCATTGCACTTGGGTTCCCTTTTTGGGTGAGACTGCACCTCTAAAGTGCACCCAAGGTGCATGGTGGAATTTGGAGGGTGACATGCCCCTTGGATGAGTGAGGAACATGAATACATGTCACAACCACAAGGTGTTTCTTTTTCATGTTTTTTACCTACATGACATGCATGTACATGGGGAAAATGGACCCATCACAACATGACACCCTTTGGGTTGCAGTTACACCTCAAAATTGCGCCTAAGGTGTGTGTAGGGTTCAAAAAGACACCTTAGATGAAAAAACATGGAGTCCCACCATGACTTAAAGTACATGGTCAAGTCAAAAAGTGCATTTCCAAGCTTTCACCTTATGTTTTGATGTTGTGAAATGGACCAATGATATTGAATGAACTTTTGGAGTGAAATTGCACTCAAAAAATGTGCCAAAGGTGCAAGAGGACACCAAAATTGTGCCCAATCACTTAAGTGCATGCTCTGGAACTTGATTTGGACCCCTGACAGACTTCCAGAATTGCTTTCTTTGCCCCGGGATCAAATTTTCTTATATTTTGGTCATCCAATATTTAAATTTGTATGGAAAAAGGAAAATTAATCTAATGAGAATATTTGGATTACTTTAAAATGTGACCTTCAGTAAGTTTTACATGTACCCTCTCTTTTGCCTCAGACGCTGCGCTACTCAGCTGAAGTGCAAAATCAGTTTCCAACAAGTGTGGGGTGAAAAAACTTATGAGTCTTGAGGAGTATTGAAAATAACCCCCACTTGAAATTTTGATAGTCTCACAACTCCAATGGAGTTTCCCAGAATCTTTCGTGTAAGAATAGAATGCAAAGAGGCCACCTTAAATCGGTGTTTGACAAATTTCTCACTTTTTTATGTTCTCAGAACTTTATCACATTTAATCCATCATGAATTAGTATTCAACATATTTATAATGCCCGTGATATGACTTACCCACACTTTATGAGGCTTTTGAAACAATCAACTGAAGTTGAATCCTTGACAAAGTCTCAACACTCTTTTTTCTCACAAACTTTATGTGAAGAAAGTTTTACCAATACCACCCAAAAGTTTCCAAAATGCTTCCTAAGTCATGCCATCACAGAAAATACTATGATACCTTTTCGATGACTATAACCAAGACTTTTGAATTTTTTTGAGGCTCTCGAAACCTTTCCCAGAAGTTGATATTTGAAAATGACCAATTTTGACAATTTAGCTAATTTGGGCAGTTTTAACCAATTTGACCAGAAAGGGAAAAAAAATTCCATTGGGTTTTCATATAAAATGTAACGACATTTTTCATGCCAACAAATGTATAGAGGACAATACATAATTTTAGTGTGGGCTAGTAGATGAAGAAATTATTAGACCTAGGTTGTTATGATGAATGGAAGGATGGCTAAGAGGTCTTTCTTGGTGGTGTATACGAAGAAAACTTAGTGATGTTATAAAAGGAAGGTATAACGGGAAAGATAACGTGAGGTAGGAAATGCAGGAAGAAAAATACTTGGCTTGTGGTGCAAAGGAAGGAAATTTACAGCATGGTAAGGTTTGCACAATAGGATTTACATCCTAGTAAAGTAGTTGCGCAGGCACATAAGGGCGTGCACAAGAGGATTTACAGCTTAAGGGAGTAGTTATGCGTCAAAATTTTATATATGTCACATAGAAATTTGGGGGGTGTCATGCCCCTTGGATGAGTGAGAAACATGCATACACATCACAATCACAAGGTCTTTTTTCATGTTTTTTTACCTACATGGCATGCATGTACATGTGGAAAATGGACCAATAAAAACATGACACACTTTGGGGTGAAATTACACCTCAAAAATGTGCCTAAGGTGTGTGTAGGTTTCAAAAAGGCACCTTAGATGGAAAAACATGGGTCTCACCATGACTTAAAGTACATGGTCAAGTCAAAAAGTGCATTTCCAAGATCTCACCTTATGTTTTGATGTTGTGAAATGGACCAATGAGAGTGAACAAACTTTTGGAGTGAAATTTCACTCAAAAAGTGTGCCAAAGGTGTAAGAGGACACCAAAATTGCGTCCAAGCACTTGTTTTGACTTAAGTGCATGCTTCGGAACTTGATTTGGACCCCTGACAGACTTCCATAATTGCTTTCTTTGCCCCATGATAAAATTTTCATGGATTTTGGTAGTCCAATATATGAATTTGTATGGAAAATGGAAAATTAATCTAATGAGAGCATTTGGAATACTTTAAAATGTGATCTTCAATTAGTTTTACATGTACCCTTTCTTTTGCCTCATACGGTGCACTAGTGAGCTGAAGTGTAGAATCAGTTTCCAAAAAGTGTGGGATGAAGAAAATTATGGGTCTTGAGGAACATTGAAAATAAATCCCACTTGAAATTTTGATAGACTCACAACTTCGATGGAGGTGCCCAAAATCTTCTGTGTAAGAATATAATGCAAAGAGGCCACCTTAAATTGGTGTTTGAAAAATTTATCACTTTTATGTTCTCAAAACTTTTTCACACTTAATCCACCATAAATTATTCTTCAACATATTTCTAATGCCCATGATATGATTTCTCAACACTTCACAAGGCTCCTGAAACATTTAGCTGAAGTTGAATCCTCAACAAAGTCTCAACACTCTTTTTTCTCACAAACTTCCTGTGAGGAAAGTTTTACCAATACCACCCAAAAGTTTCCAAAATTCTTCATAGATCATGGCATCCTAGAAAAGACTCTGATACCTTTCTAATGACTATAAATATGACTTTTAATTTTTTTCGAGGCTCTTGAAACCTTTCCCAAAAGTTGATGTTGACAATTTTTACACTTGTGCAAAAATGGGCAACTCGAAACTTTGTTATGATGTATAGCATTGGTGAAGTATACCTAAGCTAGGGGAGATTATATTAGATTATGTCGTTACTGCTGATTTATTTAAAAGATTACATGAAATCTGCAACTATGTGTGCTGTTACAAAACGTAATAGATCACATAGTTTGTAATTTCATGACCACCCTCAGCAAAAGAACACAAGCCCCGAAGGACAATTGTGTTGTCTTGATGAGGACATCCAATTACAGATTAGGTGAAGTGCTAAGTTTTGGAACAACAAACATAAGTACAGATTACATAAAATCAAGAGTTCATTACTGAATGTTACAAGTTCTATTCAATGTTCTTTCCTTTATGATTAAGACATTCAATTATGTTACTGAGTTGTTTAGTTCATCATACAATCCATACAGAAAAGCTAGAAATGCAGAAACAAATATACAACTCATTTACAAAATTCAATGTTTTATTCATAAGGAGAGTTGAAATGTTTCCCACACAAGCCATGGGATGTAACTGAAAAGTAAAGTACAACTACTAAAAATAAAGGTACACATGCATGAAAGAGAAAGCAAAGGAGTATGAGTGAACCCATCATTGCCTTGGGGTTTCTATTCTTCGATTGAAGCATCTTCATCTCCATCTTTTGTTTCTCCTTCATCTTCATTATGGAAGCCATTGTACCTGAAAAGGAAGAAAAGAATTGACTATCAGTTACGAGCTCAGGGATCAAACCACATTCCTACACTGTCCTATTTTGTGCATATGAATCTCAAATAACACGAGATGTATTCTACTTGAGGAACAAAACTGTATGCATGCTTTATTCACTCAGAAGTAAGAAAGAGAAAATAAAGAAGAAAACATGGACATAAGAGAGGCCAAAAAGCCTAATTATTTTCTAACTGTTTTCCTAAGTGTGCAGGTATAGGTTGTAGCCAAAGAGAAAAATAGACAAGTCATAAGTGCATGCAATAAAAGGAAGAATGTAACTCAAAGTTCCAATAATTATTCTGAAATAGAGGGAGTTATAGTGTAGAAGAGAGACTAGCAATAGAAGCACATGTTTCACTTTGCAACAGAAGGAAGAAGCAAGAATTTGAAAAAATAGCAAAGCTGCTATGCTTGGTAAAGGAATAAATCTAGTTTATTGCTAAAACACTAAATAAGAAGACTAGATTAATTGGAAAAAAAATTTGACAAGGCTTCACCATGTAAAATGGATATTTACAACTTTTCCAACATCTATATCAAACTGAAATCAAAGAAATGCAGTGAAAGTAACAAAATAAAGTATCTGAATCAAGGCTTATGCCTAATAATGGCATCAAAACAGATCAAGAATTGCTCAAAATTACTGCAGGTATCAAAGAGTATAAGTGAAACTTACAGGTTACAAAGGGTCAATTCAAAAGGTGAACTGAAGAAAGGGATATATAAAATGTAGAGTTTCAGGAAATTCATTTTAGTTACAGACTTTATTAAAGTCATGCTAACTATTTTTAAGGAAACAAAATTGTCTTGTAGGAAGCATACAACTGTAACACCAAGAACTCAATGAACAAAATTCATATTCAAATGTTTAACCTTTACATGGGACTAAGATCACTTATGGCTTATAGTCATAGGATTTTTCGTAGCAAGAATAAATATAGTCCCCAAGAAAGAAGAACTTCCTAAGCAATAGATATAGTTTCCATGCATTTAAATATGAAACAATGTTTTGGTATTAGCATATGAACACATTTCCAAAATTACTGAAGTAAGAAAATATCAAAGAATAGAGAGAAAAATTCTACAAGATCATTCTCAAAAGGGACAAGAAGGAGCTCCAAATTATTCACAGATAAAGTTAATGGCCATATATACAAGTTACAAAATTAGCCTCAGAATTCAAAAGTATGGACTATATGTACCAAGAGACAATATCAAGAAACCTTGCAAAGCTCAGAAATAGTTAATATACAGTCAGGAAAACTAAGAGATATTACAACAATGGAGGAAGCACCTACAACCACCTCTCACACAAGTTTCAAATAGAGTAAAAGTAAACACACTTCGAGCCAGGAAAATGATGATTCGGTTATAACATAGCAGTCATTCACGACACTCTGACTCAAAATAATGATGATATACAGCAGAAGGGATGTATATTTCCAAAAATCCCCATATAAATATCACGGATATAGTGGTCAAATAAGGAATTCAAGTTCAAAGCAAAAGAAAGTACTTACTAGTATTTAAGCTGAATAAATTTGAAGTCATCTAGTTCAGAGAGAGGATCATCAAGTTCAGGACGTTTTTTTTTCAAACTCAAATACAACCAAGCTGAGCCACGGAAATCAAGAAAATGCAAGCATAGAACTAAGTACTAGTGTCACATCAACAACTAAGAATGGAATCAGTTTCATGTTCAAGAGAAAAGGGATTACCCTTTCCAGCATTTACGGCAACCAACAGAGTTGTAGGAAGCTCGAAATAAAATGAATAGCCCAACAAATCTCCAAATAACTGAGCTCGAAAAACACTAACAGTGGCGGCCATTAAATAAATAGTACACAAACTAAGCTCCAAGCTCTCACCACCACGGCAGCCATCCAAGGAAGTAACACAGATAACAAAATTGAGCTTAAAGACTCAGCATTCATAGCTAAAGCTTAGAGGCTCACCACAAAGGAACAATATGAAATCATAGCTCGAATAAAGAGAAATACCCAGATAAAATGGGTCTTCAAACTCTAAATATTTCACTTACCAAAGAAATCGAGACCTACAAAGTCCTCACAGAGTTCCATAGAAAGAAAAGATTTATATCGAAGCAAAGCCGAGCTCAAAAACCATGAAAACCAATAAAAAATAATCAGATCTTGCAAGAAAAGCCAACCCAGAGCTCGAAACAACTAAGATGTTGGCCATAAAACTCTATAGAAAGTTAAAGAACCCATCTCGACAAAGAAACAACCAAGGAATATAGGTATACTTGTTAGCAAAGAAGAAACAAATAGAGATGCTTGAGTTCTAATCAAATATCGATGCAAATCCTCCAAGAAAAGGTTAAACCAGAGCTTGAGATCAAATCAATGACATCCAAGGAAAATTTTCTAGTGCTTCGCCCACACAATCGAAAAAAAATGAAATGTGCTTGAGGGTCGAATACACTATTTACTAGGCAAACTCAAGAGACGAGTCAATAGGACTCTACCATGGTTAAAGCATCGATGATCAAGCTTTAGCCAAGTACAAAGATCGATAGTTAAGGACTGAACTCTAGGCTCAAAGCAACTAACTTCAGTTAAAACTCACCGACCATGTTTAATACATGCCAAAAGTAATCAACCATAGGTCACAGATCAACGACCACCATGAAAAAGTACAGAGATCGACGATCATCCGCAAAGGAAAGTTCAAATGCAAGCCAAAGGAGTTAGAGAAACATCAGGTCAGCATTAATCAAGAGCCACCGACAATATTTCCAAAGGGGTGAGTCACCATGCAGAAGGGGCCAGCCCACGTAATCAAATGAATAATCATTGCAAAAGACTTTCAAAGTCTAAACCATAGTGTATGCCTTCAAATAATCAAAATCCGACCAAATTATGCCAAATGATCACCGAAAAGGTGAATTTCAAATTATACACTACCAAACATGCAACGACCAACACATATATACATGTCTGTATTTATCAAAAGGGGGCAGAACTATAGTATGACATGTAATGTAAAATGGTTTCCATTTTATATATACTTGCTAAGTCCACAAAGGTGGCCAAACCTGGTAATGTGAAGGTGGTCCCCACTTCAAGGACCTAGAGATGATTTGCAGAGTGTCACTCATGTGACCATCAAAAGGAGATGTCAATATCAGAACATGGCAAGTGGTCCCCACAAAATGTTTATAATTTGCAAAATATTACAATTATTGTAATTATTTTTTTCTTGAACAGGGAGTTATTTTTGCATGCTTCACAACAGGACAGAACAGAGAAGAAGACAAGTTGCATGCCATGGAGAGAGACTTGCCTAGCAAGCAATCTATTTTTGGCAAAATTATTCACCCAGCCTTATTAAAAATAGAACAGTCAATTTTAGTTGACTGAGATGTAATCAAAGGCTATTAATGCCTCTTGTACTAGTTTGTATTATTTTATCCTTTTATTTATTATTAAATAAATACAAGTATGTATTATTTTATCCTTGTATTATTTTATCGTTTTATTTATTATTTTGTTCTTGAACAGGGAGTTATTTTTGCATGCTTCACAATGAAGTTGCATGCCATGGAGAGAGACTTGCCTAGAGTAATCTATTTTTGGCAAAATTATTACCCAGCCTTATTATAGAACAGTTAATTTTAGTTGACTGATCAAAGGCTATTAATTTTGTACTCCTTTTATTTATTATTAAATAAATACAATCAAGTAGTTGTCCCTAGATATTCTTAGAAGTAACTCTAATGGTTCGTGCAAAAATCTTGAAGTTGTGTGAGATGTCGACACAGTATGTATAAGATATATCCTTGTAAGTGCAATGGAACAGTTATTTTTGCATGCTTCACATAAGGACATAACAGAGAAGAAGACAAGTTGCATGCCATGGAGAGAGACTTTCCTAGAAAGTAATCTATTTTTGGCAAAATTATTCACCCAGCCTTATTAAAAATAGAACAGTCAATTTTAGTTGACTGAGATGTAATCAAAGGCTATTAATGCCTCTTGTACTAGTTTGTATTATTTTATCCTTTTATTTATTATTAAATAAAGGATAAAATTAGGATGCATGGGCAGTACAGCCTTAGGCTATTTTTAGGAAGGGTGGGAAAATTTATTTTGCTATATATTGTGTGCCTTTGCAAAGCACAAGGGAGATTCTTGCAGAGGAATTTTGGATATAGGAGTACTGAAGCAATTTTTTGCCATATTTTCCTTCTATGTGTGAAGTATTTTCTACCTTTCCAATTATTTGCAGTCTTGTGTATGTTTCTATTAGTCTTGTGAATGCAAATTCCCTAACCAATCATCTTACCCTACTGCAAAATTCAGTATTTTCTGCTAAATTTTAATGTGCATGTTAACTTATCACTACTGTTGTGATTTTCCCTTAGTACAACCAAGTGTTTTCCCTTAAACATTCTATAGAAAACTGTTAGCTCGTGCATCAAGAATCCTTCTCATAGCAATCGTGCATATACTCAGTCAAAGCCCTCATATAAATTTGGTGTATCACCCCAATCCAATTATTTCATAGCCATCTTTTACCCTTAATCCCAAAAAATCAATTTAGGATACATCAATAAGGAACTGGCCTTTTAACCCCGGAGACTCACCTCAAAATAGGTATACCCACAAACCTGAGGTGTTTCCATTGTATCTACGAAAGAGAGAGATCAATTTTTGCAAGACTAGAAAACTTGCAACCATCTCTCTGCAGGGTGCACTTTTGAGAGATAATAGTTGATATTTGAAAATGACAATTTTGAGCAATTTAGGTAATTTGGAAACAGTTTTAAATTTCCAATTTGACCAGAAAGGGAAAAAAATTCCATTGGGTTGTCATATAAAATTTTATGACATTTTTCATGCCAATAGATGTGCAGGGGACTGTACATACTTTTAGTGTGGGGTAGTAGATGAAGCAATTATCAGACCTAGGTTGTTATGATGAATGTAAGGATGACTAAGAGGTCTTTCACAATGGTGTATATGAAGAAAACTTGGTGATGTTATAAAAGGAAGGTATAATTAGGAAAAATAATGTGAGGTCAGGAAGTGCAGGAAGAAAAATACTTGGCTTGTGGCACAAAGGAAGGAAATTTATAGCATGGTAAGGTGTGTACAATAGGATTTACATCCTAGTAAAGTAGTTACACAGGCACAGAAGGGCGCACACAAGAGGATTTATAGCTTAAGGGAGTAGTTATGTGTCAAAATGTTATATATGTCATGCGTAGAAAGGGAATTTATAGGGCACAAAATTGGTGGAAAAGAGCAGGAAATAGGGCAAAATAGGAAATTCACACCTACTGCTACCTACTACAATAAATGCACAAATGAAGAAGAAACCTATAAATAGATATTCAAGTGATAGTTGTAATTTGCACTCCAAATTAAAAATTCTAGTAAATATTGTGTGAATTGGTGAAGGAAAGTGGCAACTAAGACAACCAGAGACCAATATCCAGAACTAAATAACTCCTCACCCATTTAGAAGAAGTGAAGTCCAGATAACATAGTGGAAGTTGGAGGAAGGTTTGGAAGATGGCATCGGAAGTTTGTAGGGAGAGGATAGGGTTACAGGGTTATACATTGCATAATAAGAAGATTGAGCTACAGGGTTATAAGTTACAGAGCTAGGGCACGATGGATTGTAGGAAAACATCAAGGAGTAGTTTGGATTTCAACAAGTTAAAAAATCGAGGGATATCTAGAGAAGCACCAAACAAGGGACTTAAACAAGCAAAGGTGTTGGAGTTCGAGAGCACAACTTGTAGGGTTTGAAATTTAAAAAAGTTCAAATCTAGGTTAAGCAATGAATGCCAGTGAAGAAGAACTCAACTAATGGTAAGAATCCAATGGAAGATTCCTCAGATGATTGGTTCTCAAATATCCCTAGTGATTTAACAAAAATAAATTTTTATTTAATCCCTAATTGCAGAGTAACTGATGTAAACAATGATATATAGATGAGAAGTACAATATGACATAAGAAAATAAGCAAATAAGTATGAAACCCTAAGCAAGAGGTATATAAAAAATGACTTATTTCATTAAAGTTTGATCCGAGAGTGCTCTGGACTAGGAAAAATATTAAACAATAGGTGAACGGTGTCTTCAATGCTCAAAACTAAATTATGGACTGCAAGGATATGGTCGGACAAGGGTACCCACAACTGGACAGGGGTTCCTGGGCACTATAGACCTTTGTTTGGTGTCTGTGACTGTGCAAATGGTCCATGGAATATGATTTTCACAGTGTCACAAGTAAATGTCACAAATATTCCAACTGTTTATCTCTTATGTGTCATTATTTGATCGATGAGGGTACCTATACCCTACAAAACATATATCACCTACAAAACCCACAATATCACATCAAATCTAATAAAGAAATATGTAATATGGGGAGTTAGACTGACCCTGGTGGTCACCCCCGAGAGTGAACTTACGACTGAGTGTTGTACTACATCTTAGAATCCATGTAGTTCTATTAAGTGTGTGTAATGCATCATGCCCTAGGATGCCCTGGTGCAGCACCCTTGATAGTGGGTTGTAGCTAAATGGAGTAATGTAGATAGATTTGTGGATGGAATAAAAAAATTCTCCTTCATATGTTGTGTACTCAGAATATGCATTCCCTAATCCCTTGAATGGATGCTAGATGGATGCTTTGAAGTGTTTTTGGTGCCTTTGAATACAAACTTAGGTGATGATCATATATGCTTAGTCTTTGGTCCTTGATTTTGAACACATAAGTATGTATTTATATAATTCCCTTGTTTGAATTTCATAATTAACAACTAAATGGTCAACTCGAAGAAAGTAAAAAGTAATTCCCAAAAGATAAAAGAGGGTCCAAAAGAATGAGTAAGGTGGAAAAAGGTACAGAATTGCCCAAAGGGGAATAGGTGCCTGAGGCAACTGTTCTAATGGGCGCTAGTGTTTATAGCCATAGTAGTTAAGATAAGTAAAATCTAACAAATGTCGACAAGGGTTTAAAATACCAAATAGAAAACAATAAAAGTGCAAAAGGAAAACAAAAGGCATATAGGAAATTGTCAATTACTAGTTTTCTTGCTTAGGAATCATATGAATACTAGCATGCTATTTAGGACCTAGAAATGTACCCAAGTGCATAGATTTGTGTCAAACTACACCTATTTATCTTGTTGAGTGAATACTTATAACATATAAATGGAGATACCCATATTACCTAAAACTCATGTAATCCTGTGCCAAGAATACCCAAAGTGAGATAAATGGCATTAGAATAGTTTTTTTGTGTTTTCCCATCATATTCTCAAGAAAATGGATCAACGGATCAAGTAATAGAACTACTGAAGTGACCCATAAGATTTGATATAGGTGTATGTGTTGTAGAGAGTTTATAAATTGCCTTGTGATTTCTGATCTTGCTTGTAATCGTTGCTTCAAGTTAAGGATCAAACCTGATTGAAAAGAGTGTATTTCAGGATAGAAAAATATTAACGTCATAAACTTAATCCAAAAACAGTATTTTTATCTCATGCCAACGTCATTTTTTTGGGTGATCTCATACCAAGTGTGAGTTTTTGGCTCGATCTTATGCCAAGTCACAAAAATTTTTGGGCAGATCTCACTCTAAGATAGAGTTTTGGGGAGAGAGGTCTAGTGTTACTCTCCTTCAACTTGGCACAATAAGCACCATTGTAGATGAGTTAAGTACCTCATTGAATGTTCATTTATTCTTAGCAAGTGTTCCATATTAGTTCTGGCTGTATCAATTGAACCGCCAAAACCACTTTCCCTCCACATTGGAATGGAGTTAACTGAGCGGTCGAAGACCAATTTTAACTAAAAAAAATACTTTACTAAAGTTACATGGTGTGGACTATGTCCAGAAATTAATTCAAAATACCCCAAGCTTAATCTATGTAACCACTTGCATGGAGTATGCATTCGGTCAAAGACAGGAAACCATAATCAACAATTAACACTCTTGTCAAATCATTAGGTGAATGCCTTCAAACCTATGGTAAGGTTGATGTCTTTAGTACTATGATATATGAGCTCATTCAATTGTAACTCAAACCTATGTTGATCCACCTCCTTGCGTTGTCTAAGTACCATCAAGCTGGTCTAAACGATTACTTTATTATTAATCAAAATAGTAATGTCTCCCTCATTTGGGGTGCATGCAATGTTGGTAAGATTGTGTAGCCCAAAAGAGATTGATGCTACATAGAGTTGTATCCCTACATGGGGAGGGAACATGCATGGTAAGAAATACCAAGGCAATGTAAACAATATGGATAGTTCAAGATGTCTTAGTAGAATAATTAATAAGCATATGATAGGAAACATATGTAATAAGTTTAAAATGTGCATATAAGACAGACCATGATCAAGTGGCTTAAAACCATGGGACAATCACTCACCTTGTCACAAGAAAATGCAAGGCTAAGTAGCCAAAAGAATATAATCAATCAAAAAAGACATATGGCATAGCCCGTAAACAATAACATTTAATAACAATCAATGGAAAACAATATCAAGAAAAGTATCAGACAACCATGGTGGCAAATAGTTCCTACAAGGCAAATGCTGCACGTGAAGCATCTGTTAACATGTTAGAAAGATATAAAGTATGGTAAAGTGTGTATGTCACCAATTGGATTTCTTAATGTGCTAGGAATAAAAGTAGTAATTAATGAAACAATTACATACTTGTAATGTGTATGAAAGTAGATTCTCCAACAAGAGCTTTGGTGGGATAGGTAAGAGGTACAACAACAAGCATCGTTAAAGCATGGAAATATCTGTAAGAATTTTGCATTCACAAGTACAAATAACAAGTGAACACTGCATGTGTATATCCAAAATATATATTGACTTACTAAGTATCCATCTAGCATGGGAATCAAAGTGTACATGTAAGTATGCAAAACCTTGTATCAGTGTAGATGCATGTATGTATGGTTGCAATTTGAATGTGATAGGAACAATGTGCCTCCTAATGGATGTGGATGGGTATGAGATGAGGTTAATTTATAAAAGACCCCTTGATGGTCAAGAATGAACCATAGAACCAGAGTGCTTCATCAAGAAATGGTTGGAAACCTGTGCTAATTGAATGGATCAATGAAGCATAGAGAATTAGAAAATGTGAATGTTGTGGGGTTCATTTCATTATTTAGACCCTCAGCAATCGAGTATGAACCTTAGAACTAGTGTGTGTCATAGTGAGATGAAGATAGAAGTTTTACATCAATGTTTATAAGAGATACTAGATGTAAAACACGAGGCATTAATGTGTATGTATAGAGATTAGGAAGAATTAATGTCGATTGAAAAGGGGGGAAGAAAACATGATGCCGTCCAATTGTTTGATGAATAGAGTACTAAAGTAACATATTCTAAGATATCATCATTGTCGATTGGTCAAAGTTCCTAATGGTGTTGACATCCAAAGACTTGATAAACAATAATGTGAGGATCATTCCATATCCCATTATAGGTTAAAATATCATTTGTCAATCGAAACTCTTATGAATAGTTACTATTACAACTTTCTTTGATCTCATTTCAACAAAGGAGTTAAATAATTCTATACTATAATCAATACTTTCTATTATTTCAAATCTATTCCCCCAAATGACCTAATCTGGGGAAAAACACAAAAATCTCTCATGAGTAATTTACAAGGAACAAAATCTCAAAGATGCAATCTTCTATCATTTAAATCAAATCAATTCAAATAAGTACAACAAGCACACTTTAATATCTCTCCCAGATGATCTAACTTAGGAGCTACATCAAAATTTTCATCACTCTCAGATGACCTAATTTGGGAGTCACTTTACATTTCTATCACTTCCAAATGACCTAAATTTAAGCCATATAAAAATATATACAATTTTTAATGCACCCATTACTGAGGATTGGAAGTACATGAGATCACATATACATGTTAATAATGATTGTTCTTCCTATCATGGGTTATTCAACACGGATACAATATGCTATGAATAACTGAAATTTCATAGTCCATCACAATTCCATAATTTTGTCTCTATCCATCTAGAAAACTTTAGAGCTTTTGGGGATGTATCCATGGACAATGGATCAGTAATTCTATCACACCACCTTGCAACATGTAGCCCCAATAAATGAAAACTTAGTCCCAACAATATACGTTGGCCTGACATTCTCCTACAACTAAGGAATATTCACACATGCATAATTTTTCCATTCATAATGAATTCAAACATGTTCCCACAAACAATTCCAGAGTAAGAAATGCAATATGTGGTTTCATTTCATTTTACAAAACACTAAGAGAGAGAGATAGAGTCATCCTTAGCATAGATAGATTATATTCTTATGGGGTGCGGAAAGAAATTTCCCCGGGCATGGAAAGCGAGCATAGGAAGAAAATTTTCTCTTGGGCGCAAAAGAAACTCTTTTTCTCCAGGGTGTGAAAGACGGGCGTAAAAGAAGCTCTTTTTCTCCCAGGCACACAAGACAGGTGCAGAAGAATCTCTTTTTCTCCCATCTTTATGCGCACATGGAAGAAGCTCCTTTTTCTCCCGGGCGTGCATGACGGGCATGGAATAAGCTCTTTTTCTCCCGGGCATGCAAGACAGGCGTAGAAGAAGCTATTTTTTTTCTGGGCACACAAGATGGTAATCTATCTATGCTAGGGATGACTTTCACTCTCTTAGTGTTTTGTAGGATGATTTGATAACTGTTGTAATGGACGATGGAATTTTGTTGGGAACACTTTTTAAAAAAAAATTATTCCTTAACTTTCCCTAACTAAACCTAGGTTGTTCTTGGGTCTCAAGTGGTTATTTTTAGCTGGGCGCTACACTAACACTCTTTCTCTGGTGGAAGGATGCCCAAATCCTCCCAATTACAAAAAAAATCAGGTTGGGAATTTATCACTCCTTACCTCTTAAATATCCATTGGAAACAATCCAAAATCTCCAAAATTATTTCAATTATATCTCTAAGTTCTCCTTACGAAGGTTCACTATCTCCACTTATGGAACATGGGTCAAAACGATGATCCATGGTTCTATCACGCTAAAAGTTACTACAATTTGTGCACACTCTGCAACATGGCTTCTCCAGACTTGATATAGGTATTGTTCCCCTATATGTTTCTTACTTCATTTACACTACTTGAATTTCATTCAAATGACATATAGTGTGGGGGGGGGGATGGGAATGTAGATACAAAATCACACACATATTACTATTTTACTATGTCATCAGTATGTTGCTTATATGCATAGATATTAAGTAATAAAAGTATTCATTGGTGACACAATCCCCTACCCATCCTCTTGTTTTGATTTTTCCTATTGTCTCTCTCACATATGTCACTTCTGCAACCAGTTCTGGTTAGGTCATAGGGATCCCTATATGTCACTCTTTTCACATCTGTCATCATTTATCCCTGGACACTAACACCTATTTTGGATAATAGCACCCAGGCGTTCTTGTCCATTCTGGGCTCTCATATCTTCTTTTTTCATTTCACTTTTGACATTTGTGGTCAGCCTTTCTAGTTTTCTTATACATATCCTAAGCTCATAGTCAAAATTTTGGGTCATTAGTATCAAAATTCAAACAAGAGATCCATATATATTCACAACATGCACTTTATTAAACTGGATGAAAATTCTAAGGGGAAATCTCATTTTCATACTATCACTACCATTACAAAGAACTTCATTTTTGGGCTGCATACATTGTATAGGAAGGGAAAGTGCTTAATTTCATATCAAACATTTGCATTTTATCCAGCCATAGTCTTGTTATCTTGGTGTCATTGACATTTAGGGAAAGCTAAGGAAACTATTACACACACAAGCATAAAGAACTACATGGAGTCTGAAATGTAGTGTAGCACTCAGTCATAAGTTCACTCATTAGGTGACTGTCCGGTGTTAGTCTGACTTCACATATTTCATATTCATTCCAATTTGAATTGTTTTTGAGTTTTTGCAAATAGCTAGGGTTTCTGTTGCAGGTTACAATTACCCTCAATGATCTGAGTTTGAATATCAGGTGATTAATAGAAAGTGATAGAAAAACCCTAGGGACACATAAAAAAATAAATTTGGACCTTCTACGCAGTCACTGGTGTCAAGTAAGAGTCACTAGAACCCAGGTACCCCTGTCCAGCACTAGGTGCCCATGTTTGACATTATTCTTAGTACCCTAATTTTACAAAGGACATTTATGACACAATTCCAGCCCTGTTCAACACTTTACATCACCTAGATCAATTCCATATTGTGTAAGATCTGGCTAAGTCATTCGTCTCTTCAATTTTCTTATAGTATTTCATTGTTTGAGTTCTTAAAATCTATATATCTATTGTATTTCATCATATATGTTACTTCGTAATTAAATTTAATTCATAATTTATTAAATCATTTGGTGAACATTCTCTTCTTCAAACTTCTTGTCCTAGGATCCCCAAAAATCCTCATGGCTCTAACACAGTCCCCATATCCTCAGCACCATATGGTCGATACATGCTTGAACATTATCCTTGATGATGTTGATGTCTAAGTTGTATTGCGTGACCTTTACCAAAACCCTCAATGTGATTCTTACTTCTTCCAACCACTTCTTGATTTCTAAAAATCCCATCTTTCTAACTTTCACAACTCTAGCATTTGCATAGTCTCTCCTGATAAAAACTTTACTCAATGTTTTCCTTTCTATACCATTGTCACCCATGTTACTGCACCTTCTTCCAATCCTCCTATAGAAAATAATACTATTATTGGAAATTCTATGCTTGATTATGTTCTTGGTTGTGATACGATGGGTGCAAATACTTCTACTTCTAATGTTCAAAATGCACATATGCATGATTTTATTTATACTGATAGTCAAGATGAATATAAAGTTGTATCTCCTAATCTTCCTAGTTCTGTAAGTGTTTCTAATGAATAAAATGATAGATCTAATATTGTTTCTACAACCAATTCTTTTTATGTTGATGATAGTCTTGATGAACTAATTTCTTTAGAAGATCTGTTTGATAGTGATTTAGACTATGCTTCTGATCATGAACATGTCCAGTAATGAAGCTACTTCTCTTATGAATGTTGAATGTGAATATATTACTCCACTTTCTTCTCTTTCTAAAGTTTTTTACTCATTATGCTTCTACACATCTTATAATATCTTTTGATTCTAATTCCAACATTCCTATATATATTCCATGTTCCTATCCTCTTCTCACACCTCTTTCCTCTACTTTTGAAAATGTTTCACATGATGATTCTACTCCTACTATTAGTACAAATTTTATCACATCTTCTAAATTTGCTTGTAGTATTTCCACCAATATTAAATATTCCTCTCCTCCTCTTCCACCTCTCTCTTCTTATTCTACAAATTCCATTCATGATGATTCCAATACTCCAACTAGCACACCTCTTATTATTTCTTCTGATTCTACACCTATCATTCCTATAGAGCCTTTATGTTCTTTGCCTCCTTCCACATCTGCTCCTTCTCACATTCCCATGATCATTCATAATGGAAATATTGAACCTCTAAATATACCTCTTACTTCACCTACCAATTACTTCACATGAATATCTTATCTCTCATGCATGTTGTTAGTACGTTGCAATCTATAGTGCATGCTATTACTCTTGAAAGTAAAGCCTATTATGCTTCCATTGAAAATAATTCTTTGCATGGAAATCCCATTCCTAAAAATATTCACAATTATATTTTTCCAAAAAACTTCATCATACCTACATCTTAAGAATTATCAAGCTGCCATGTCTTCTTATTATAATGATTGCTTATTACTCAAAGCTTTCAGTCATAGTCTTTTTTATCATGCTCTTCAATGGTACACTCACTTGCCTTATGGGTTAATTAGCACTTATTATGATATGGAGGATGTTTTTATTAGAAAATTTATTTCTAACAATGGTCCCATAGTCACTTATGAATGCTTACCTACTTTACATCAAGGAAAGAAAGAATCAATTATAGATTACATTTTACGTTTTAATTCTTTTTTGCATCAATTATTATTTCATCCCATTGATTTAAGAAAGAAATTTATATTTTGTTGTGGCTTGATTCCTGCATTAAAAGAAAAACTCCTATATGATACATGTGAATATTTCACTCTCATATGTTACGAAGTTATTGATTTAGAACAATATTTAATTCCCACACATGTTATACCAACCCCTTCCACTTTTTCTACCATTTCTTCTACTACATCTCCTCTTCCATCCATTAAGCTTCCTCCACGGTCACCATATCCTCCTTCGCGTAAGCGTAATTCTTCTCCTCCACCACATTGGCATACACCTAATTCTTCTCCACTTCCTACTCATGAACCATTTCAATTCTCACATAAGGTTAAACCTCATGATGTCTTACATCCATTACTTGACAAGCACTTAATCTGCTCACCTTCTACTGAGCATCATCCACCTCATCACTTGCAACGCCAACATGAACACCCTTTCTATAATTTCCACTACATCAATGTCCATTGTGATAATTATTGTTATGCATTCCTTTATGCATATCCGATTTTATTTCATAAATACGAAAATACGAGGGTAAAGGATGCATTCCTTTATGCATATCCGATTTTATTTCATAAATATTTGATTTTGATAATATCATTGATCATTCAATATTAATAGATCATTAATGAACATAAAAAAATTTCATCTCAATAATTGTTCTCAATTCAATTAGTAAAATTAGAAGTAGACTATTAGTCTTATTAAAGTCCACTTCTACCCCATACTATGAGTGAAATAGAAAACGTAAAAACTACCATTAGAGCAGCCCAAGCGATATCGACTATATCCATATGAATCCCTCTATAAAAAAAAATTATTATTAATAATTAATATTATTAATGATAACGGAACTAATTAGGATAGTGCAAAGTGGAAATTCTCCCACTTTCCTATTATAGAAACAATAGTTGATAATAGAAACTTTTCAAATCAAATTTTATTCTTGCTATATTGAGTAATACTGACTCTAAAATCGCACATTTTGATTCGGCTATATAGGTAATATGGACCTAGCAGCCGCACAAGTTGACTCATCGAGAAAGTTCGACAATTAATTCTAATTCTATTGATTCCGTTGAGAAAGATGCCCAAGCTTGCATCTGATTAGAAATCAAAAATCACAAAAGGGTTCGGGGTAAATACAACTACAACTAAAACGGGGGGTGAGGGGGAAGCATACCCCTCTGAAAATCTCCCCTGATTTGTCTTGTAATGCTCACCGATAACTAAAAATATGAAATGAATAGTTTCAAATTATTCGATTGCCCATGACCCTAAATGGGCAACTATTTGGATAGTCAGACCAAATATAATCCAATCCTTATTTTATAATTATAATTTTAAAAAAAGGGATCTTTTTTATTTTTAGATACAGTATTCTCGTTTCTAAAAAAATGGTTGTACTTATACTTACATTATCCTTCCTAACACAGATCTACGAAACCCTTTTTTCTATCTCAAGAAAAAAATAGGATTTATTTTGGATATGATAATTCAATGTTATTCATCGAAATGTTGGCAGAATTAACCAATGAATTGGTTATTTGTTGAAATAACCAGATATAGATACATTTATAGAATCCTTAGTAGATGTATCTAGTCTACCTAATTTTTCCTTTTTTGTGCTTCTCTAAAGTGGGGATCGACCGAAGAATTGGTAAATTTATTGGACCGGGACTGACAGGGCTCGAACCCGCAACTTCCATCTTGACAGGGCGGTATTCTAACCAATTGAAGTACAATCCCACTAGGTACAGTTAACCTATTACTCTCTAATAGGATTTTTTATTAGTGCCGGTCAAATAAAAGATTTAACCTTTTCCTTTAATTATGAAAGTATCTATTCATTTCTTTTCTTTCTATATTGGGTATTAATATATACCATGTCATCGATTACATGACAATGAATATCAATCTATGATATTTAGGTTGGTATTGGGCTGAGCTAGATTTGAACCAACGTAAGCATATTGCCAATGGATTTACAATCCGTCCCCATTAGCCACTCGGGCATCGACCCAGGAACAAAAAATGGAAAGTCATTAGAATACTTATTAGGTAGGTCTCCTAATGAATTTTCTAGCATAGTACCCCTAGGGGAAATCGAATCCCCATTGCCTCCTTGAAAGAGAGATGTCCTGGGCCACTAGACGATAGGGGCCCACTTATTATCATAATATCAAAATCCCTAGGAAATTGTCAAGAATATGAAACAAAAATAATCTTTTTTTTTAGTGATTTAAAAACATTTATTCTATATTAAATAAAGCCTCAAAACTCAAAAGAGGCTTTGCTTTTATATCCTTATAGCTTTAGTTTAAAGCCCAAAAATATTGGGGCATTGCTACGGATATATCTATTACGTTGAATCAAAAGGTGGAACAATGATGGAAAATAAAATATTTTATTTAGTTTAGAAAATGCCTCTTCCTAGAAATATTGCGTACGAGATCCCCCAATTAAATGTATTACGGAATTTATAGCCCTTTCTTTTGAACCAAATGCTAATTTGATTCAAATTTTATAGAGATTTGCTCACAGAACCCGTAGTGAAGCAATATAGATGTTTGGTCCTCTGAACCAACACTTATTATACAGTGCATGTGTTTCTAGATGGGCACAAACAATTTGATATTGTTATTTATGAAATATCGTAGATGCCGATCTCTATCTCAGATCGAAACAATCTTATGCGTAAATCTAAGTGATAAACAGATAGATCAATAAGAGAGTCATCTCACAGCCATGTAGTCTAATCAATTTGAATTTAATAATAGGTCAACACAATTTTAGGGTATAAATCTAACCCTTTCTATAACATATAACAAAGTCGAAGAATTCAATCGAATACCTAATGGGTCAATAGTACTAATTGACATGATTGAAACAGGATCGGTTCTTGAACAATATTGATAAATCCATAGATATAGATCTATCTATATTCACATTGATATTCTATGTGGATCCATTTATATTATTTAATATATACCCGATATGTAGTCGACTTAGCCATTGATCATTTCATGATCAAAAGCACTTTTAACTCAGTGGTAGAGTAACGCCATGGTAAGGCGTTAAGTCATCGGTTCAAGCCCGATAAAGGGCTCCGCCCGGTGTTCATTTTTCACAGAATTAAAAAAACCTGTGAAAAACAATAAAAAATACCTGTCATTATCAATTTTAGGTTCAACATCTGGTATAACGGAATAGAGCAGATTTAGAACAACTAGAATGCTATCTAGACTATTTATCAGATATATCCTTTTTTTCTTCATCTTTCTACTATAGGACGAGGAATAGTATAAGAAGGCATAATCTATTTCCTTTTCGTAATTTTGTATCTTCTTTTGGCCCAAAAGAGGTAAATAAGAAGGAGAAGTAAGTGAACCTGACCCATTGACTGATGAATATATTATCTATTCTGATATTGAAAATTGAGGGGGATTTTGAAAGTGGATCTTTCAATTATTTGAAGTTGTTCAAAATGATTTAATTTAATATTTGGTTATTGATTGGATGTTCTGTCGAATGAACAGTTATGATCTTTTATTCTCCGGGAAAAAATGTAGATGGAAGTCTGAAAGGAAAGTCAATATTTCTTTATCTCTAACTCATATATCTCTAACTCATAAGTTTATTCCTATCTATAGAATCCAATTGATTTAATATCTAATTCAAATCATTGATTTACCAAACATTCTTATATTAATGTAGTAAACATTTGACTTTGATCATTCTACCGGTAGAAAATGGATTGGAATTCAGATATAAAAAAAGATAAGAAATGGGCAATGTAAAAAAGGGAACTGTAAATTTTACACTATAGTGAAATACATTTTTTTATTCTTCTGAATAGAAGGAAAAGAATAAATAGATTTATTTACTCTAGCTCTGCTAGAATTATTCTTTTTGTTGTTCTTATTTACTACGTAGGAATAATGTAGTAATAATAAACATAGAGACTTATTAAATCAATAAAAATACTACTATCGATTTTGTTGATCTTGGATTTAGGTTCAAGACATCTAATATTTATTCCATCTAATATTGAATGGAATAGATATGGTTAATGTTATTTGGTTATTACCAGGGAGGAAGAACAGAAAAGCTAATTTGCTTTTCCATCAGTTGTTCTTCTTATATTTATTCCATTCAGAAGGTAATTTGAGGATCAGAAATAAACTGAATAGAAAACAACATCATGCATTTACCTATATTGCATTGGTTCGGTTTAGCGGATAATATTTGTGCCAACAAGAAATGTTCGGAACCCAATTAATAATTTGTTGAAAGGGATATGATGTATGAAAAATTATCCATAGATAGAAAACCAGCGTATACCTTTTGATTTTATCAGATAGGGTGTTCGGAAAAGGTCGGAATAGTTAAATAGGAGGATTACTATGACTATAGCCCTTGGAAAGTCTTCCAAAGAGGAACAAACTTTATTTATACTATGGATGACTGGCTACGCAGAGACCGTTTTTTTTTTGTGGGTTGGTCTGGTCTATTGCTTTTTCCTTGTGCTTATTTTGCCCTAGGTGGATGGTTCACAGGTATAACCTTTGTGACTTCATGGTATACTCATGGATTGGCCAGTTCGTATTTGGAAGGTTGTAATTTTTTAACTGCCGCAGTTTCTACGCCTGCTAATAGTTTAGCACATTCTTTGTTGCTATTATGGGGTCCTGAAGCACAAGGAGATTTTACTCGTTGGTGCCAATTAGGTGGTCTATGGACTTTTGTTGCTCTTCATGGTGCTTTTGGTCTAATAGGCTTCATGTTACGCCAATTTGAACTTTCTCGATCTGTACAATTGCGACCTTATAATGCAATTGCGTTCTCTGCTCTGATTGCTGTTTTTGTTTCTGTATTCTTGATCTATCCATTAGGCCAGTCTGGTTGGTTTTTTGCACCTAGTTTTGGTGTAGCGGCTATTTTCTGATTTATCCTCTTTTTATGATGGTTTTGAATCATGTGGACCTTGAATCCATTTCATAAAATGGGACATGCAAGACCCAAATGGGTGCTTGCTCAAAGAATCAATATGCAAAACAAAATACTACCGTGGAAAATACTTTATTCGAAGACGGTGATGGTGCCAAATACGTTCCGTAATACTAAACCAACATTAAGCTCAAAAGACTTATTCTATGAAAACTGCTAACCACATATGGTCCTAACATTTTTGGGGATGCTTTTTCCAATAAACGTTGGTTACATTTCTTCATGTTATTTGTGCCAGTGACCGGTTTATGGATGAGTGCCATTGGAGTAGTTGGTCTAGCTCTAAACTTACGTGCCTATGACTTTGTTTCTCAGGAAAAGCTTTTTTTAATTTCTATGGCTCACCCAAATAAAAAAATATAGATCCTGGAGGATGATGCGTAACACCACCAAATAGACTACACTGATGTTGAAGAACAGATATGGGAACCATTTTTTCATCTTCTAGGTTGAAGATACTTGGAAAGGTGGGTCGGGGGAAAAGGGACACGGTCATAAATTAGTTCCACTACAGCCGTTCTCCTTTCCCATTGGAAAAAGATGCAAAATGCATCATTCTTTTTAATTTAAGAATCCCGGATAAACTTCAGCATTACATGTTGCTGATAATTCTATTTAATTTAATTCTATCTATGCCAAAAAGATACTCAATAAAAACATAATAACCATATTAACTATGCAATTAATCATCAGTTATTTAATAATAGAATCGCTTAGTTTCTTTCGGTCTGATAAATGGGTCATCGGACCGATGCTCTAATGATGATAAATCGTTTGTAGTTTTTAGTTACAAATTTAACTATTTATCCTTTTTTTCTTCCTAATTTTTAATTTCATTCTTTATCCTTTCCGTTATGGTCAGATAGGAAGGAGTGTGCTCACTCAATTTTGTTGAAGATTACTCACAGCTATATTCTTTGTATATCTACTGGGACCATTTTGGGAAACATAGGGACATAATAGCTAAGGATTAGTTCACCTGTTAGATTCTTGCGATCTTCTAAATAAAATTATGGGAATGTCTACCTTCCTATTCACATCGCAATATATAAGGTCTAATTGATCAAACACGTGTGTCATTGATTTCTGCTTAGCCTCTCGTGAGTGTTCTCTCTCTCATATCCCACATAATCATGCTTCCACCTTTTTTCACTTATCTCTTTCACCTACATCTAAAGGTATCATTTTTTTACCTCCTAAGGTTATCATTCATCCACGTCCTCCATCCACTCCACCTATGGTTTCATGATCTCATTTTGCACAAATTTCTACATTACCTCATTGCATCCTAAGCCTCTTGCCTCCACACTTCCTCCTACAACATCTTCTATTCTTGTTCCCATTCCATCTAACATACAATTTGGAACCAATTCTCACATTATTATTGCTTCACAGTCTATGCCTTGTAGATCAATTTATCTCTGGTAGATGATATCCACTTTCCATTTCATTACCCTATGACACACTCCCATGTTATGGTTCACACTTGACAATTGAGGGAATAATACATCAATGAACCTCTTCTTTCACAACTCATGCGTTGTGCTTCATGTCACATCTTTTCTAGCATCTACAAACATGTGACAAACCCATTTCATCCGATGATGCACTCTTTTTCTATGGTTCATTATAGACTACTAAGGGGGGAATTTATAAATGAATCTCATTATTACACTAGGGGGAAATCACTCCTCTTCCCCCCTTCATTCTCATCAAACGTTATTACAACCATTATCCTATATCTCATCAATATTCATTTATCAACGCATCATTATTTTACTCTCTTATCTTATCTACCTCACATTGTCACTTTTATCTATCTATCACATTACATCACATACATATCTTTCTATACATCACATACTATACGTTTCATTCTCATTCAAATAAAAATCCTATTATAATAATTTCTTACTATTTCTTTCCATGTCATCATGCACATAAAATCAAAATAACCATTTTGAAAATTATATACCAATTCACAATCAATAACGCACATGATATCAATATATATATGGAATTATATTATATATATATATATATATATATATATATATATATATATATATATATATATATATCATTAAAAATCATAAGTTACAAAATATAATTGCATAGGGGGAAATGCCCCATGTATCGATATATCATATCCATGGACATCATACATCATCATCATCACTATCACTATATACAACAGCAGGAGCTCTAAAATGCTAGTTGCTTCACTGCTCAATCTACCACCACTGATCTCGACCTCTATATCTATTGAAATGACTCTGTGGTATAGGAATGTCAACCACCTACTCCGAAAATGGGCCTTGTAGCTCCACATACTTTGCAAACACATCTTCAGCTAGGGCCTCTCATCCTACGACATATTGTAGCTCACTTAGACTTTGTGTGAGCCTCATCATGTTTGCTCCATAACACAATACACATGGGGTAAGTGCAGGAAGTTGATGGACAAATATAGGGTCATCCGTGGACATCATATTGCAAAAAACAGCAAAATCTCAACTTGTAGGGATTATTAGCTATACACGCACTCTAAATTAGAAAAATTTATATAAATATGAATCGTAGCATTCGGAATCTAGTTTCTAAAATACTAATTTTTGTAAAAAACGGACAAGTTTAGCTATATTAAACACTTAAAATTATATGACTTAGTTTTTTTTTTTGAAAAAACTTATAAGATTGTAGTCCGTTTGCCCGCATTTTGGATGACCAAATCTTGTTATTTTTTTTTTCCTTTGGTGAAACGTTAGATGTAGTTGTCTATCTTGGGATGGATTTTATTTTGTATTTTTTTAGCAATATTTTTTTTTTATGATTTTTTCCGTGAAAGTGGTCTGAAAATATTTAGAAAACGGAGCGCTTTCCGTTTGCCCGCCATAACTATATCAAAAAATATCGAAATCAATTTTTTTTTTTTTAACGTGTATAGAATTTGTCCACGCTTGGGATGGTATAAGTTTTATCATATTTTGATAAGCGAAACAAAAGTTACAGTCTTAAATGTAGACATGAACATTCACGGGAAAAAATGTCTTAAAGACCTATTGTTAGTAAAAAATTATAAAATGATATTTATCTTATTCTATTCACTTTAAAAACAATATTTCTACGAAGCTAAGAGTCTCCCCTACGCGATGGCACCATTTTTGTGAAATGTTTTCAGTTTTTTAGCACGGTTCAAGTCTTTGGAAGAGCAGATTTGAGGTTTTTTGACCTTTTACACTTCATAATGACCTTCCATAGCTTTGGTTGGGGAAAAACAAAGATTTTCTGAGCCTTAGGTTCGGCAGATAGATCCGCGATCATCGATTTTTTAAACATATAAACACTTTATAAACCGATCGTGCTTTATAAACCGCGATCACGGTTTATAAATCATATTTACACACATCCCAATGCTCTAATTACCATGTGATTTTTACTCTCTGACCTTACCGTACGAATTACTGTGAAATTCTATCTTTTTCTGCACGTTTTTCTTATCATCGGAAGCAAAACATCATGGGAGACAAAAAAATGAAGTCAAAAAAGGAAGTCATTAAGTAAAAAAGCACCAAACGAATTAGAGGCCAACAAAATTCAAAATGCTGAGCGAATGCGGAAACTTCGTGAATCTAGAAGAGGTTCATCTTCAATCCCAACTATTGTAAGCAATGAAGAACTAGGTAATGTTTCTACTGTCAATGTTGAAGTTGAATTAAATACTCGTGATGAAGAAGTTTTTACTGTCAATGTTGAAGAAGAATTAAATACTCATGATGTAGCAAATGTTGAAATTGAAGGAGACGATGAAAATGTAAATAAGGAAATTCATGTTGAAACTGTAGACAAGCAAAATTTGACAAAAACACCTCCTAGGATTTTACGTAAGAAACCTAATTTTTTTATTGAAATTGATGAAAACATTTTGAAACCAATGTCTGACAAACTTTCTGAACGACAAATCAGAAGAAAAGCCACTGAAATTTGGGATAATCATTTTGAAATTTTAAATGATTCCCAAAGATGTCAGTTGTTGGTTAGTTTGATGAAATTGATTAAAATGAGACCTACATTAAACACCTTAGGATTGACAACATCTAATATACGTGGACAAACCTCTACAATTGTTGAAAATCTTCATGATGCATATCACACTGTTGGTGTCAAGAGACGCACTAGGGATAGTAATATTGTGCGTCGTATACTTGCTATTAGTGTTGTAAATGAATCAATAAAAAAACAACGTTTGATTACGCAAACAAGTCGAATGTTGCAAGTTAATCGAAAAACTCTAATGAAAGCAATTGAAAGACGTAATATCCTTCAATCACTCAATAATGCCGATTTTTGGGCATTTTCTGCTAGAGCACCGCGTAAGGACAAAAATAATTCTGATGCTATAAGAGAAGTTGTTATTAAATTTTGGCATGATAACACTAGAGTTTCACCTAATACAAGAGATGTTATAAAACGGAGAGTTGGTTCTACTAATCGTGAACCACATCCAAAGCATTTCTTAGATATGACTCAAACTCAATTTTTTCGTAAGTTTGAACAAGAGAATCCAGAAATTAAAATTAGTCAACGTTTTTTTGAAATGTTGAAACCATTCTATGTGAAAATCAACCATGCTCGCACCACTTGTTGTTGTAGGCAACATGTTGAATTTGCGATGCATTATGCTAAATTTTTACGTATTCGTTCTAATTTTCATTCTGAAACTATGTTATCTGAATGTGGTGTTCAAGTTCCACCAATATCTTCCAGGGATTTCATTCCTACTATATTTTGTGAAAAAGAAGTTGGACAATTTTTTTATAGTCAGGATTGTTTAGATGGAAGTTGTAGTACATGCGGCGGATTACCTAAATTGGAAAGTTGCATCCATGAGAAAATTGAAGGTACAATAGGACATAATTTAGTTGAATTTGATAAATATAAATCAGTTGCATACCAGTTGAAAGATGGAAAAGAGTCGAAACGGTGTGAGCTAGTTACAGAACAAATGCCCATTTTTCAATTTATGAGAAAATTTAAGGATGAAATTGTTTATGAGTATGCGAGGCATACACATAGAGCTCGATGGTTGGATGAACAATTCAAGCTA
The DNA here is from genome assembly GCA_019776745.2 of Taxus chinensis. NCBI lineage: Eukaryota > Viridiplantae > Streptophyta > Pinopsida > Cupressales > Taxaceae > Taxus > Taxus chinensis. The sequence continues at coordinate 63,915 of JAHRHJ020003509.1, read as the reverse complement.
TGCAAAGACACATTTCCTATTGGTACTATTGTTTCAGTGGTCGATTTTGCAGAGAATTACACATTGCAACCACAAATGGAGGTTCAATCGCAATATTACAACTCAGTACAAGTTGTCATTTTTGTGCATATAGCATTTCTACATTCTCCTGACAGTACAGAGAATGATCGAAAAATCTTAAGAGAGTACCACTTTTATATCAGTGATGATCGTACTCATTCTACTGAATTTGTGCAAGGGTGTTTCCAGTTATTTTATGGAAACTTGTCTGATAGGGACATCCATTTCAAACAACATTATATATGGTCAGATAATTACACGTCTCAGTTTAAGAATGCACGAATGTTTTATTAGATGAGTAGAATGCACGTCAAGATGAGTGTGCAACATATTTGGAGTTTCACCGAGGCTGGACATGGAAAAGGAGAGCATGACGGTGCAGGGGCATGTGTGAAAAGAGCTCTTGCAAGAGAAGAGTTGAAGTACAAAGATGGTGCTGAATTAAAAGATGCAAAGAGCATAGTGGAATGGTGTACTGACAACATGGCCCGAGGTTCTCAAGAAAATTCCACAGTTTGCAGATATTTTTGGTTGATAGAGGAAAAACATATTGCTAACTACGAGGATTGTATGACACTCACTGGGTCCAGTGATATGCACTCATTTTGTAGCTCAGACGCTACTTCATGGGCCGTATGGACAAGAAAGTTGACATGCTTTTGTGCATCTTGTATCGAATTTGTCACTGCTGAGTGTGATTCACAAGAATGGGTGGAAGGATGGATTTGTAGGCCTCTAACTCTGCTTCCTAGTTATCGAACTCCACAAGCATTATGACTTGTTTCTGCAGATGAAGTTACAACATCCAAGGACTTTGACGAAATTTCAATTTTGGTGCGACAAGGTATAAATATGTTATATTTATTTAATTTTTGTAAATTGAGTTATATGTCCATTGAAATTTTAATATGTAATTTAAATTTGATTTGTTCAACTTTCCTTGGTTATTTTTTTGTAGGACATGTGTTTGCAGTAATTGCGACAGAAGACAATGAAGAAGGAACAGACTATTTCTTATGTCGTTGCATCGAGGAAAGAAAGAAGTTGACTTCTCCTATTATAGATGGCGAAGATATTGAGTATCCTACAGGGTCAGTGGTAGTTACTGGAACTTGGCTTCGACGGTATCCATTAAAAAACTCCTCTGTTTGGGTGTTTGAAGACTTTGAGACACACAGGAAAATACTCTTATATTCACATCTAGTTCTAGCGACAAATATTCAGTTGTATAGATATCGAGGAAGGCCTAATAACAAGATTCTTTGGAAGGTTCGAGAGTCAGATCATGAAGCAATCTTGTCTGCTATTCAGAGTAGATCCGATCCTGATGGTTCATTGGAATGAATTTTTACAATGCGAGCATGTCTGGTATATATATAATTTCTTTTCAATTTATATATATATATATAATTTTTTTAGAACTTAAAGATCTAGATTTAAGTTTGAATATATATTTTATTTTAAATTTGTGTATTTTGCACGTACATTATATCTAGATCTATAGTATATATGGTTTTGATTTGAAACTTAAATTTCTTTGACTAACACTTTTATGTTTAGGTTAGTGGTGCCATAAAAGCTTTCACCTTCACGTGGTTAGCACTGTTAGTAGAGAATTTTAAATTCTCAAAGCTAAGAGAAGCTTTCATTGTTTGAAAAAGTTGTAAATTTTGAAAAAGTTGTAAATTTTGAAAAAATTATAAATTTTGAAAATGTAAATTTTGAAAATGTTGTAAATTTTGAAAATGTTGTAAATTTTGAAAACGACTCCTCCCCAAGTGTTTACAAGACCATACTTACGCGTGTGCATTTATGAGAAGGAAAAAACTGAGAGATGCTATTGTAGAGGGTCCCTACGCCGAGGTGTCGGATCAGACGAGGCCTCTCTAGGTGCCACGGAGTCCGAGTAGTCACCCGTCGAAGTTGAACGATATTTTGGTCTCAGGGCTCTTAAGGGACTACGCCCGAACGAAGTAGCCCGGAAGCAACGACCATTTTGCGCACCGAAAGCAGCACGACCGGCGTAGTCCGTTCGGTGCTATACGACCCACCGTTTGTAAAATATAGCGTTTGACAACCTTACACTGGCTCCAACTGCACTATTTCGCGTTTGCACCCCACCCTGGACATGTCGGCGCAGTCCGTTCTAGTGCCACGACCCACCGTTTGAACGATATTTTGGTCAAAATATAACGAAGTAGTTTGACAACCTTACACTGGCTCCAACTGCACTATTTCGCGCGTTTGCAAACAGTAGGACAGCGAGAGCACCGAAATGAGAAGGAAAAAACTGAGAGAGGCTATTGTAGAGGGTCCCTACACCGAGGTGTCAGATTAGACGAGGCCTCTCTAGGTGCCACAGAGTCCGAGTAGTCACCCGTCGAAGTTGAACGATATTTTGGTCTCAGGGCTCTTAAGGGACTGCGCCCGAACGAAGTAGCCCGAAAGCAACGACCATTTCACGCACCAAAACACCACCTCCTCTAGCATTCACCTGGCCACCCGGACGTGTCGGCAAGTCTGTTCGGTGCCACGACCCACCGTTTGCAAAATATAGCGTTTGACAACCTTACACTGGCTCCAACTGCACTATTTCACGCGTTTGCAAACAGTAGGACAGCGAGAGCACCGAAATGAGAAGGAAAAAACTGAGAGAGGCTATTGTAGAGGGTCCCTACATCAAGGTGTTGGATCAGACGAGGCCTCTCTAGGTGCCACGGAGTCCGAGTAGTCACCCGTCGAAGTTGAACGATATTTTGGTCTCAGGGCTCTTAAGGGACTGCGCCCGAACGAAGTAGCCCGAAAGCAACGACCATTTCGCGCACCAAAACACCACCTCCTCTAGCATTCACCTGGCCACCCAGACGTGTCGGCGCAGTCCGTTTGGTGCCACGACCCACCGTTTGCAAAATATAGCGTTTGACAACCTTACACTGGCTCCAACTGCACTATTTCACGCGTTTGCAAACAGTAGGACAGCGAGAGCACCGAAATGAGAAGGAAAAAACTGAGAGAGGATATTGTAGAGGGTCCCTACACTCAAGGTTTTGGATTAGATGAGGCCTCTCTAGGTGGTGCCATGGAGTCTGAGTAGTCACCCGTCGAAGTTGAACGATATTTTGGTCTCAGGGCTCTTAAGGGCCAAGGTGTCAAATCACTGCGCCCCTCTTAAGAACGAAGTAGCCCGAAAGCAATGACCGTTTCGCGCACCGAAACACCACCTCCTCTAGCATTCACCTGGCCACCCGGATTGTTGGCGTCAGTCCTTTCACCCCAAAACACCCTTACCTCCTCTAGCATTCACCTTGAGAGAGGCTATTGTAGAGGGTCCCTACCCGGTTTCAGATCAGACGAGGCCTTCTAGGTGTCGAAGTTAAACAGTCTCAGCTCACTGAACCCACCGTTTGTAAAATATAGCGACTTCGGTTTGACAACCTTACACTGGCTCCAACTGCACTATTTCACGCGTTTGCAAACAGTAGGACAGCGAGAGCACCGAAATGAGAAGGAAAAAACTAAGAGAGGCTATTGTAGAGGGTCCCTACACCTTTTAGATCAGACGAGGCCTCTCTAGGTGCCACAGAGTCTGAGTAGTCACCCGTCGAAGTTGAACGATATTTTGGTCTCAGGGCTCTTAAGGGACTGTAGCCCGAAAGCAACGACCATTTCGCGCACCAAAACACCACCTCCTCTAGCATTCACCTAGCCACCTGTCCGTTTGGTGCCACGACCCACCGTTTGCAAAATATAGCGTTTGACAACCTTACACTGGCTCTAAATGCACTGACAACCTTACACTGGCTCCAACTGCACTATTTCACGTGTTTGCAAACAGTAGGACAGCGAGAGCACCGAAATGAGAAGGAAAAAAATGAGAGAGGCTATTGTAGAGGGTCCCTACACCGAGGTGTCGGATCAGACGAGGCCTCTCTAGGTGCCACAGAGTCCGAGTAGTCACCCGTCGAAGTTGAACGATATTTTGGTCTCAGGGCTCTTAAGGGACTGCGCCCGAACGAAGTAGCCCGAAAGCAACGACCATTTCGCGCACCAAAACACCACCTCCTCTAGCATTCACCTGGCCACCCAGACGTGTCAATGCAGTCCTTTCGGTGCCATGACCCACCGTTTGCAAAATATAGTGTTTCCTTATTTATTTAAATTAAATTACAATGACTTGGTTGTTATGTTATCTCTTGTTGTCATCAAGTGTCCTTGGTAGGATGATATATGGGGCTCATGAATCTTATTTTCTACCTTATCCTTAACACTTGGTTTTGTTATAATATTATGGGTAATATTGTTCTACGGTTTTCTTTTCCTTTCTCTTCTTTCTCTCTTTCTATGAAGACCATCAGTTGTGCTACCTCTTGATTCAACTCTCTGACCTCCTGTGAAACCATAATTATCTTCTCTTCATCCTTTCTTCTTTCCTCTCTCTCTCTCTCTCTCTCTCTCTCTCTCTCTCTCTTCTTGTACCTCATTAGCTCTATCAACCTTTGAATCACATTTCCTGCTAGTTCTTCTTCTTCTTCACCATATATCAAGTCTGATTCATGAGGCCTAATAACCTTCAATTACCTTTCTCTACGTTTCTTCATCTTTTCTATTTTTCACATATGTTCTTGAACTCTCTTATCCTTTCATGTAATTGCTTTAGTCTAGCATCTTATCTCTCTGATACTAACTTCTCCATCCAATGTGGCATTTTGTAACCATGACCTCACTCTTTACTTCACCCATCATTTTCATCTATCTCTTTGTCTCTCTTCTTGGACCACTGTATCAACCTTATCTCAAATCCTTTTAGCTAATCTTCCTTGATCTTCAAGCTATGATACCACATGTTGCAGTTCAAAAAATTTATAACATATGTATTCAATGGTTTCTATGTTTCCCTAAAAACTCAACTCTGTCTTTTGATCAAGTTCAAACAACTCCTTTTCACTAGTTAACATGTACTCCAAATTTAATATTATCCCTTATCCTCTATATGGTTTCTTACTGATATTATTTATCTAACTCTAATGTAGATACTATGAGCGTAATCAAAATGATCAACTACCATCTTCAACTGCCAAGTTCAATATCCATGATGCATAGGCAAATACAACAATGCCCATGTTGGAAGGTACTTACAACTTCTTCACAGTTTTGGAACTCAAAATACATGAAGCAATCAGCTAAAACAAATGTACAAATACATTTGAAAATAACTTCTAGGTTGTGATGGTATTAGTTTCAAATACAAATACAGTACAAGCTTATGATGCAAATAAAAATAATATAAAGATATGTAGCCACATATCATTCAGATTTAACAATATTTCAGGATTATTATGAGTTACAAAAGAACAGTACGGCTACAGGATTGGAAAATCAATACAGTTACTTCAAGGATTAACTCATATGTACACAAAAGTTACAAACAATGCAGACCCAATTTTGGGTATACCTGTAATATTATCAAGATGATAAATTGATGAATTCCATATTAACTTCAAGGATTAACTCATATTGCACACTTTTCCAAATACAACAGGATGATAAATTGATGAATTCCATTAAATATAAGCTTTAGTTACTAATACTTAAGTTGGCAATAGAGCTAACAATATTGTTTTAGTTTGAAAAATAAAAATTCAAAATGCCCATGGTGAAATATACCACAAATAATAATCAGAAAGATACTAGAAAATATATAACTAGAAGTAATACACTAAATCCACCTCAAGATTTAAAAGACCTGAAATAGTTCAAATTTATAGCCTCGGAAACAAAACCGTAGCAGAGATATCCATAGGAGTTCCATATATGGAGGAATCACTTTTATCAACAAACAAAAACTATGATCTATGTATACTTTTGAACACTAAATTTTATTTAATAAACAATACAAATATTATTAACCTAGTTTGGGTACAGATAAATTCACAGATAGAGAATACTCGGGGCATCTACAAGTTCCAATGAACAGAGATCAAAACCCACTTTCTCAGAGTTAGCAATAATACCAAAATAACCAAAATAAATATGATTTAACCAACACACATGGATATATATATATATATATATATATATATATATATATATATATATATATATATATATATAATATAGCAATAATACCAAAATAGCCAAATAAATATGATTTAACCAACACACATGGATATATATATATAAGAATCAAACAAAGTGTGCTCCAGACGCGCACGTCTCTGAAAATATATATGTACATAAGTTCATAATGTATGTATACATCTCGAACTAAGCACGTGTCATAATGTACATATGGGACCACATGCGGTCGCAAAAGGCTATATATAGTACAATGGACTGTGAATCTACTCATGACCACATATGTACATCCAGGTGTCCACTATAAATCTACTCATGAAACATCTTCCCTCTCTTCGCCCTGCTAGAAGTAGCACGTCCACGACCTGGGGATGTAGTGGAGGGAGATGCCACTACGGATTTCATCCGTGTGGTCCTAGGTGTCTCTAAGCATGCCTGCAACCTAACCTGCACATTCATAAACAACAAGTTTTTAACACCCAAAATTTTAAAATACATTCAAAATTTAGAAACTTGTACAATTTAGTTAAAATGCATGTGAAATCTTACCGCAATGTCATGATCCCTATCAATTTGTTGTTGACGCGTCGCAGGGACAACAATAGACTCACGAGGGGTAAGCTACATACAAATAATTAATTTTCAAATTAAATATTTCACATATATACCTACAAAATTTGATATTGTAGATTTAAGTTTAATAAGAAATAATGAAGGTCTCCAAAATTTAACAAATTTAAAAAATTGTGTACCTCAGTTAGTGGATCTGCAGATGCTATGGCAGTATCTACAGCAGCCTCCACAGTCTGCATATATGGAGGAGTCTCTCTAGCAGTCATAAGCTATACAAAAAACATGTACAAATCAATATTAAAATCTACTTAAGAGCTTAGCACTCCTATCGAAACCTATTGAAAAAAATAATAGTAAAGGAACTCAAAGGTCCCTACACTCTAAACATATCTTTTCACGTTCATCAAGGAAACACCAGATCTATATATAGGTACATGAAACATTTACAAGCACTCATTCCACATGTTGAGATTTTAAGAAGGTAAAAAAACTATACAAAGGAGGGAAATTATACATTCATTCCCGTCCCTACTATACAATCTTACCCCAGGTGGTACTTTCAAGACATGTAAAACCAATATATGATTACATTGTATGGCTAGTTATATCAAATGAATTGGCATTTCCTACTAAATAATATATAGGTTGAGTATAAGAAAGTGAAACTCATGTACACAGAGGTCCAAAGCATGCAATCCGTGCGTGAAATTCCAGCAATTAGAAACAAAGTGTAAAGAGATTTACTAACCTACGTAAAACTCATGTGAGGCATGCCAGTAGCCTCAGTTCCCTGAGCAGATGATGACCCGCCAGGCTCCTGTGTATAAAAGAGAAAAATATTAATACATGTACAACATACACGTGAAACAAATTATAATAATAATCTAGTGCAATTAAATGATTTATTAAAAATGTAAGTTTGTACAACTTGAAACTTACGTTTGAAACACGCCCAGCCGCAGTAGCTAGCATGTCGACACCGGATGTTTCCTTCACCGGCTCTTGCTATTTAAAATAAAATAAAAAATTAGTTTTTTACATGTATGTACATGACGTACAATCAAATATATATATATATATATATATCTCAAACATGTGAATTAAACTATTGTATATATATTATTTATTTAAATTTATTTAAAATTTACCTGTGAAAGACCAATATCAGTGGCTCCAGTTCCAAAAACACTCCCCAACATCTCATCTATAGAAAAGAAATCCTGTGAACCAGCAAATGATGTCTCGCCTGCAGTGCATACGGCACCACATGATCCACAGTGGTGTGGTGCACTAGAACTGGCGCCTCCACCAACATCACCAGATGCAATCTGGGTGCTATGCTGGGTGAGAGTGTCAGTGAGCTCCCTCAATGCATGCAATGTATCAATCTCCACAACCTCCTTCACTGTAGGAGGGATAACTGAAGGTAGTGGGGGTTTTGGGGCATGGGGGATCCTAGGCTGACCTACGCGTGCACCAGGTCTGCTCTGTGCAGAGCCACCTCCTCGACCAAAAAAGTCAGAAAAGTCAAAATAATTCGGGACCTCATTGAGCACGAACTCACAATATAATTTCTTCAAAAAATAAAGAGGAACCTCATTGTTGTTGCATGGTGGATAGTCAAAAACCATCCACCATCGGTCCCAAAAATTGTTTTTGATTCTATCATCATGGCACCAATGGATTGGGAACCGTTTGCAAGTAACTGCAGGGGGGGCATTGGTTCTAGGGTCGGTAAATAATGCACAAATGAGGTCTTTTCCAATTTTTTTGTCTTTGACGGCCGCATGGGATAGTTTATCCGCATACCACCGCCTACAGTCACTTCTAAAGGTGTTCCATCTATGTATTTGGTTGGTTGCAGACTCGACTTCGCCAATCAATGTTTGCAATGTATTGGCTAAAGTCATGCGGGATGGATTTGTAGCATGATTTTGTCTTATATTTTGAATTAGGTTCTCAATGGCAATTTTATTTTCTTGGATTCTTCCAATGATATTATCTTGCGTTCCTGCTGGCTCAGTGGGGACAGAAGGAGCCACAGGAGGCGGATCTATGTTTGGAGGAGGGTTTTGAGGAATGTTCGGAGGGTTTTGAGGAATGTTTTGAGGAATGTTTTGGTTTGCACGATTTCGAGCTTGCCGACCAACTGATAAAACAAGAAAATTGTATACATAAACAAACATTTCAAAAAACCCATGAAAATGCAAAAAAAAAACCTAAAATGCAAAAAAAAAAAACCTAAAATGCAAAAAAATGATTACAATCGGGGACTTACCTCCTCGTCTTGGCGGCATGGTTGAATATATCGCTATCCAGAAGTCCGATGAGCAATTTTGAGATGGTATTGAAAGCGCGAGTGAAAAACGTTTAGGAAAAGTCGCGGTTCGAAATGAAAAATGAGGAAAATAACGAGTCGCGGGACTGTTAAATTTTGTCTCAGAGTTCCGCGATCGCGGTTTATAACCGCGCTCGCGGTTCTAAACCGCGATCGCGGTTTTAGGTTCGGTAATTACCGAACCTAGAATAAATGAACCGCGATCGCGACCGCGATCGCGGTTTTAAAACCTTTATTTATTTTGGGTTTTTATGTCCACGGAATTGTCCACCAACTTCGTGCACCGATTATCTAATGAAGCAATAACGAACAAATAATAATGCATAATACTTACACTTTTCTCTCACAACCGCTACACCATCTACATCAGAGGAAGGTACCTTCCCCTCTACTCCTTTAGCTCTCCCTCCATTGGCCACATCCACCACTACAGGAAATAACAACACGATTAATTTGTCACCCACATATCAATGTAAGCATGGGTACACCCTGCGTCATCAACTGGTAATAGGTTTATAGCCGTATTTGCCTCATTAGGACTAAGATGCACTAGTTGTGCTTCTGTCAGGACCGACCTTGCTCCTGGTCATCTGGTATCTCTCGTCAATCTCAACCATATATATGGCTCTAGGGGCACATCCTGGGCCATAACAGACTGCCTCAATACTCACTCACCTTGGAACAAATTTGTCACACATGGGAAGCAATCCTCTAACCACATAGTGTACCGAATGCACCACTACTCTATATCATCCTCCACCTATCCAACATAATCTATTTAAGGTCTCCATATAATGGCCCCGGGGCCTATCTAATCTAGCATCGACCTATAGGTAGTTGTACCCATCCTCTTGCTATGGGTACCTACCCACCTAGCTGCAAATATCTTATGCCTACCCCACTCATCTTGTGGCCCAATGAGCAGACTCAATATCATAATGTCCTCATATGCCCATACATGCAATAAATTTATGGCTCATAGTCCACCTCCATGGTCCTCCTATGTAAATCTATACAAGTATCTATACAAGTGGGCCAATACACACTACGCCAATGTATATCTAGTCCCATGCTCCTCTATACTATGAAAAATATCATGCATCTTATACAATATACCAACCCTGCCACCCTCTACTACTATAGATGACACTATAATCATTACTATAAACTTCCACAACCACAAAACAATGGATCTCACTATCGCATCTAAATTTATTTGATTTTCTTTCTGTACCCGTGTCCCTATAGAGTACCACCTTATCACCCTCATCTGCCTCTAGGAATCCACTATAGACATCACATGTGCTCTCTCTCCTATAATAGGCATTTGTAGTATCCTATATACATCCTCTAAATTTGTGTTAATCTCACTCGTAAGCAACCAAAATGTACATGTATCTATACTCTATCTCTCGCACTAAGTTATAAACATAGGCATATTATGGGGAACCTCCCCTAATATAACAACATGTCATAAGATGGCACGATCCAATATATCCCACTCCACATCTAACCCCAACATAAGAAAAAAACTCACATGGATGCCCGCTCAAAACTCTCTCGAGTGAGTATCCATGTGAAAAACACAATACACAACATAATTATTCCTTTAGTACATCACACATACTACAAAAATAATTTATCATAGTGTCAAACTAGTCATTATATCAAAAAAACATAGTACATTGCCTTATCCCTACTTTGGGATGCCAGTGCCTAGGAGCAGGTCACGGGCGCCCAAAATTAGGTCACCAACACTTTGGACTAGGTGTTGGTGTCCCCAAGGATAGAAACACCCTGGCCGCTTCCACCAGGTCAAGAACATTGAAAAATACTTAATTTTTTTTTTTGAATGAACACAATAGACATTATTCATAACTTTTTTCAAAAATTATCACACTTATCAGTTACTCATTGGTCGTCAGCGAAGCCATGGCCACTACTACTCACTCAAAATTTATCACACTCATTTCTCTAACACGTGGCATCCTCATAGCTCAGAGATCTAACTTTCACTCAATCTCAGTGTAAATGACATACAATTCACTTTTCACTATTTCTATCTATAGTAATTCCATAGTTTCCCATGTTATAATTACTATTTACAACAACTTTTACAACTAATACACGTTGCACTATTTCACTCATATTTTAATCCTCGTATCTTTTTTTTCTCACTTTTTATGCCATATGGATCATAATTTATGCTAGCACCATACCATATAAATTTTAACATTTCATTTTCAGATCTAGAACATGTTTTATTCAATATTTATTCACACTACAACTATACTATCCAATACTATTTCACATCTACTATTAAAACATCTTAAATGTATTACTTTCGGCTTGATTTTCATTTCTCTACCCTTTTCCCTTTCACCAAAGTGGGGTATACAATAGGGATCATTCCACAACCCCTCTCAAATTATAATACAATCAATTGACACACCTAACATAATCTATTATAAATTTCTTTGATCTCATTTCAACAAAGGAAGGATCATTTTATACCACAATCAATACTTTCTACTATTTCAAACCTATTTTCCCATATGACCTAATCTAGGGGGAAATCCTAAAATTATCTCGGTAAGTAATTTACTGATAACACAATCTCAAAGAAATCTTCTATCACTCAAATCAAATCAATCAATCGGTACAACGAGCACACTTTACTATCTCTCCCAGATGACCTAACTTGGAAGCTACACCACAACTTTCATCACTCTCACATGACCTAACTTGGGAGCTAATTTACATTTCTATCACTTCCAAATGACCTAACTTGGAATTCATTTATCACGATAAAAATCATAACACCATATACTTTAGGATTGGGGGAAATGAGACGTCATTACCTTGCCTATATTTCTCTTATATGTGTTCTTCAACCCGAAAAAATATAAAATAATATAGAACAACACAAAATAAATTTGGTCTATATCCATCTACAATAGTTGAACATTTTGGTTATGTAGTCATGGATGGAGAGTAAAGATATAACTCTCTCCCCAACACTCTTCCTCTAGCGGCAGGACGCTCAAATCCTCCCATTAACAAACAAAATTGGGTTGGGAATTAATTACTCCCTACCTATTCAATCTCCATTAGAAAAAATCTAAAATCTCCAAAATCATTTCAATTATATCTCCAAGTTCTCCTTAAAATGGTTCTCTATCTCCAGTGTCCACTTATGGCGCATGGGTCAAAATGTTGATCCATGGTTCACCATGCTACAAGTTGCTACACTTTGTATGCACTCTATAACATGGCTTCTCCAGACTTGATACATGCATGTTAGTTACTTCCTTCAAACTAATTTAATTTCATTCAAATAACATAAAGGGGGCCAAATGTATATATGAAATCATGCACATTTTACTATTTTACTATGCACTCGAAAATTTGTTTATATGTATGGATCTTAAGTAAGAGAAGTATATATTGGTGTGACAATCCCTTATCCATCCTCTTGTTTAAATTGTTCCTATTATCTTTCTCTCTCACATTTGTCACTTTTTCACCCAATTATGGTTAAGTTACAAGGATCCCTATCAATCCATCTTTTCACATATGTTTTCATTTATCACTAGATACTAGCACACATTCTAGATAGTAGTGCCCAGGCGTTCTTTTCCATTCTGGGTGCTCCTTTCCTCTTTTTTCTTTTCACTTATTTTTGACATTTATGGTTAGCCTTTCTAGTTTTTTATCCTTATCAAAATTTCATAGTAATCCTTTTGGGTCATTCGTTTTGAAATTCAAAAAAGATATCCATATATATACATAACATACACTCTATTATACTGGTTGGAAATTCTAAGGGGAAATCTCATCTACATACTATCACTACCATTGCAAGGGATTACATTTTTGGGTTGCATACAATGTATAGGAAGGGGAAGTGATTAATTCCATATCACACATTTACATTTTATCTAGCTATAATCTACTATATTGGCATGATTGGCACGAGGGAAAGCTAAAGACACAATTACACACACAAGTACAAAGAACTACATGGATTTTGAAATGTAGTGTAGTACTCGGTCATAAGTTCACTCATCAGGTGACTGTCGATGTCAATATGACTTAACATATTGTATTTTTAATTCCAATTTGATGTGTTTTTTATCTTGTGCAAGTAGCTAGGTTTTTTGAAAGGTTACAAGTATCCTTAGTGATTCAAGAGAGAATATCAGGTGATCAACAGGAAGTGATAACGAAAGCCTAGTGATATAGGAAAAAGTAGATTTCAATCTTCCCGGCAGCCATTGATGCCTAGGAATAGTCACCAACCCCATGGCATCCTATTTATCTCTAGGCACCCATGTCTGGAATTATTCTCTAGCATTACTCGGGACCTTGATTTTACAAAGGATAGTTATGAAAGAGTTCTATCCCTATTCAACACTTTGCATCACCTAGATCATTTCTAGATTATACAAGCTCTAGCTAAGTCATATTTCTCTTCCATTTTATTATAATAATACATTATTTTAGTGCTTAAAATTTTTATATCTATTGTATTTCATCATATATGTTACTATGTAATTCTATTTAATTCAGATTTTATTAAATCATATATTATGGGTTTTACATGTGATTCTGTTTTGTTAGTTATATGTAACATCAATGATCAAATAGTAACACACAGGTGATTAATAGGGAATATTTGCGACACTTATGGGATAAAGTGAAAATTATATTTTGACCTTCTACACAATCATCGGCACCGAACAGAGGTATCCACCGCCTAGGCGCCCCTGTCCAGCTTGTGTTCTACTATATCTTTGCAGTCCATAATTTAATCTAAGCATTACGACACTATTCACCTTTTATTCAGTAGTTTTCCCAGTTTAAAGCACTCCCGGATTATTGACCTTAAGCCTCAATGTAAATTTTAGGGATAAGAAATCCTCCCTTTTGTTAAGGATGTGTAAGGGTAAAGTAAACTAGATTAAACTGGTAAACAAAAAGAATGTAAAGTCATAGATTGATCTTTTCCTCAACCATTAGTCTTTATTCATATATCAAAATAGATTATATTATCCTCGTACACACATACTTTCTATCTAGTTTTCTATGTATCATACATTTCTCATCTATGACACACATATCTCATCTCATGTGGTACAATATCTTCTTTTGATTAAGTACAATAAATCCATCTTTCTTACAAAATGATCCAAAAGACACTTCTTTTGGTCGTGATTTTATCGGCTTATGCCTTGCTTTGTTCACTGGCATTTTTAATACCACTTAAGGCTCTAGGTAGGCTTTATTGAATTTCTTCTAAGTGCCATTTACCAGGTTAATTTTATCTACCACGAGTATACTTCATTGATTCGGTGGCTTCACTTATTTGTCCAAACTTGTTTTTTATTCTCACAAGTTTCCCTAACTTTACATATTATTCTAAAACTTGATGAAGAACCCTGTCAACATCATCCCTAGACAGACTAGTTGTCGTCCTCGAGACAACCAAAAGATGAACTACCTTGTCTTCAGTTTAAAAAATTTTGAGGCCTCTTATGTTTTTCTTTATACCTGAAATTCGGAAAACATAGGTATCACCCACCAAAAACTGAGTCATTCTGGCGTAAGGTAATTTTCCCTCGCTTGAACTCATCTGACTAGATTTAGAATGAAAAACACCAAGGTTTCCCATAACTACTTCCTCCATTATTTTTAAGGGGAATTTTAAGGAATGTATTTTGTGCCTTGAGTAGTGATTTGTTTTCAAATTGGTACCACAATTGTAAATGTTCCTTGATCTATTGCATCCATTCCATTCAGCTTGTAATTTCTTTCCAAAAGATGAATTTTGAAGTGTGACATTTGATTGGATCTAGGAATATTTACCCTCAAATTTTTGTTACATATCAAAAGTGCCATGTCCATTATAGTACTGACATTCTTCCATATTTGTAATCTTCTCCACATTTTTTGGTGCTTTTGTGGTATTGTTCTAAATTCTGCAAATTTTCTATTTGAGCCCCATCGAATTTATTTAGAATTTTTCCTTCGCTAAAAAGACAAGTTGATTATTGGTACCCTGGTTTTAAAGGGTACTGTTGACGATTATATTTACGGATGAACCATCAGAGTCGTTGGATACCTTAGGTTAGTGGGACATGCGCCCTAAGGTAGCCTCCATATTTTAAAGAAGTTGGCTCTTCTCTATGGTGTGAGATGAGGGTTAGAGAAAAATGAAACATAGCACAAAACTAACAGAAGTGATGCGCCGATTTTGAAAGAAGAAGTTAATCAAGAATCCATCTACCTGAAATGGGAAAAGGTGAACACTGAAAAGGGTGGACAAACTGCACCATAGGCCAGAGATAGATTCACACATAATACCACTTCAAACTCATTAAGCACATCTTCCAAAACATGTAATAAACATTTAGAAATATGCATAGTATACCCACAATGAATAAAGGCTATTAGAGATAATAAAACATGCAAAGGATGGATGAAATGCATCACATGACATATTATATTGCTCCAAAATTGTGCACAGTACAACAATCAATAGGTAAAGGCAAGAAAAAATGCCACTACAAAGCTTTAGGATAAAGCCTTAGAAGGCTTGAGATCCATGTTCCTACCCTAACAGAGAATAAATAGGGACAGAGAGAAAAATGACTCACTCTCGATATCTTTTTTATGAGCCCCAATTACAATATATAGAATTAGAAGAAGAGAAGAGAACAATCTCGGAACTACTTCCCCAACCACTGTAAGTTATAATGAATGAGATGAAGTGACAGAAATAGATTTACAAAATTTATCTCACACTGCCAAATGATATGCCTATAAAAAATGAGATCCATATTCATTAAATACATTCTCAATTACTTTCCAACAACTTCCCTTGAAGTGGGCTCATCTTTTAAGGAATACACCCTCAAATATTTATTACATATCTGAACTCCTCAATTGTTGTGCATTGGATTCTGAACCATGGTTCTACCGACACCTTTTTATGGTGTTTCATTAAGAAATGCTCCATTTTTGGCCCTTGAGCATGAGGATATGTAATTTCTACGGAATTTTCTCTCATAGAAACTTGTACCTTTTGAAAGAGAGTATTTAAAAATTCTAGGTGGTCTTTATTATTGCTTCACATGTGGCATTGACCTGCCACCAATCTTTTGCAACTTTCTTCGGGCTTGGAGTCCATTCGTGTCAAGCTCCACGTAGAGACCAAGTGCATCCCTAGGGTCTCCGCTTTACTTGCATCTTTTGAAAGTGAGTTGAGCTGACATGCGACATCTTCCATGGCTCTGTTACTTTTCCCTTGAGTTTACAATGGGACTCATTATACATTGATATGAGGATCCTTTCCTTGGCAGGCCCCTTATCATTAACTCCACATGGAAGTCCCACAGGGTTTTGAGATTTCATTCTTCCCTTTATTTTTTTGCATTGCGCTGGGCTAACACATGGCACCTTCCGCGAGTCCATTACTTTTCTTCGATTTGAATCGTTCCAGGCTTGGATTTCTAACTGTGATCTGGTTAAGTCCCTCCCAAAGTTTTCAGAGGCTTGACTCCTTTCGTATTCAGTCTGAGACTCTCAAAACTACCTTGATTACTCATAGTAGGAATCTTCTTGTTATCTAATGTCAGCAGGTAGTGGAGGAAATTAGATAACAATTTGGTGACTCACGGGCGGCCATTATCCTGCTAAATGGAAATAACTAGCTATATGTATCTATTCATTGGGCATGGAGTCTACATTATGAGATTCTTTGAACCTTGATGTTGGATTATTCGAAAGTGCGTCTTTCCATTCTGTAACCGCTAGTTGATCCTTGGTGGTTTTCAACTGTCATAAGAAGACTCTAATTTTTTTGTGAGACTAGAAAATTATTTTTGAGATTGAATCCCACTCGTTTTGATTTTGAGTTTGGAGGATGGAGCAGATTCTGAATCGGGCTATTAGTCAATCCTTGCAGAGGCATAGAGGCTCGCCACAATTCATTCTAGAGAGAGTCAACAAGGTTACCTCCTGAGTTGATTTTAGTTGCTCTGCATTTGTTTGATTTGAAGTTTTCAACTGTTACAGGCAACTGTGGATCTCCCTGTTGTTTTACTAGAGGGCCTGATTTTTGTACCACCGTAGCAATACAGACAAGAGCTATATACAAAATATTAAATCATACATGCCTCAAGTGAGACATGTAGAGTGTGCAAAAGCACTTCTTCTGCTGAAAGAAAATCTACTTCTACTCCTACACTAACTAAAATAGGAAAAGATAAACAAATCCTGAAACAGGTAGGGAGAAATAACTTCCCTTTCTTATAAAGTGTGGCCATGTGATTAATTTAACAATGGATATGGCCTGTAATAAGAGTGAAAAATTACCTTCCACTCCTCTACCCATGGTATCAACAAAACAAAATGAATACCTCCTTAAGATGCTTATCATTTGGTTGGAGGTGTTGTAGCTGACCCTTGGGGATTTGAAGATTATCTTCATGCTCTGAAGTGAGAATGACCAGTGTTGGCTTCTCCCTTGGCTCTGATAAAGCCAAACTCATGATGAGGCTTTCTTGCAAACTTTCATGAATGGAGTGGTTTGCATGCTGATTTGGAATTTGATTTGTGCTTCTGCAAATAATTGATCCTCTTCCTTGATGACTGGTATAGGAGTGGTGTCATCCTTGTCTTCCTTTTCCTCCTCCACCATAATAGCTTTTTGGAAAATCCAGACTCTTTGATTGAAAGCAAAAATCCTTCAATGATTATATCTTCATTAAGAGCTTCTAGATTTGATTCAAGGGGACTGTCATGAGTAGCAAGTTGTTCTTGTTGGGGAATTATTGATGAAGCCTCAAAGGTTGTGATTTCTGTGGGCTCTTCTTCATCAAGGCATTCCTCTAAGTTAGATAAGTAATCAAGCTCAGCGTTGTCCTGTTGTGCCAAGGTTTCTTCCCCTTGCATGATGGTCTTTGAGTCTACAAATTTTTCATCATGTGCAGCTTCATCTGACTCATGATTTGAATCCTATGAATTTATTTTAATCATCCCCATGTGATCCTCTTCTTTTGGATTTGGAGTTTCTTCTTGTTCGTATTGAGGGGATGACTGTTTGGAAGGAAAAGGGAAAGAAGAAATGAAGTGGGATGAAAGGCTAGGAGATGGAGAAGGTAACTCAACATTTGGAGCAGTATGACATGATATAGCTTGGGAAGGGGGAAAGATGTACAAAGAGTTGGTGATTGACTTACCCATTGACAAGGTTGTCTCACACTTCACTCATATGTTTCAATACCCTCAATCCACTACATAAGTGGGGGTAGTATTTCTTCTAAGAAATCAAGCTTCTCCTGCGGGCTATAATGTCTAGGAATAGGGCCTTCCCATGGACAAGGTGCCCTACATCCTATCCTGAATGCCTTCATTTTTGTTGTAGCCTGAGATTGAACCATGCCTACCTCCATTCTTTGGATCTTCTCTAATAGACCAACATCCTCCATTTGACTGTACTCATCATATGCATACCTGTTTCCTTGATAGGTTTCGTAGCCAAACTGATCTTGGCATTGCTCATACGAGTAAGCATAGTGGTTTTGAATATGGTTATAATTGCTGGTTTGGAGAAGTCGTGAAGCTTATTAAGAGGCTGATGATACTATGAAAGTGTGAATTCCATTGCGGGAATGAATTCATGATTGCACAACTTCATAGAATGAAGGAAAATGAGAGACGTGGAAAGAAAGATGAATGGAGATGGATGAGAGAAAGGTATGTAAAATTAGAGAATGGGTTGTTTGGATCATGCAGAGTCACCAGATGTGCTTTGTATATGCCTCCATAGGCTTGAATCTCACCAAGAACACACCAACTTGATGAAATGAAATGATAGGATGCTTCGAACTGTCCCACCGGGCATGCTAGGAAAACTGTTGACGATTATCTTTGCGGATGAACCGTCAGAGTCGTTGGATACCTTAGGTTAGTGGGACGTGCACCCTAAGGTAACCTCCATATTTTAAAGAATTTGTCTCTTCTCTATGGTGTGAGATGAGGGTTAGAGAAAAATGAAACATAGCACAAAACTAACAGAAGTGATGCACTGAAAAGAAGAAGTTAATCAAGAATCCATCTACCTGAAATGGGAAAAGGTGAGCACTGAAAAGGGTGGACGAAATGCACCACATGCCAGAGATAGATTCACACATAATACCACTTCAAACTCATTAAGCACAACTTCTAAAACCCATAATGAACATTTAGAGATATGCACAGTATACCCACAGTGAATAAATGCTATTAGAGATAATAAAACATGCAAAGGATGGACGAAATGCATCACATGACATATTATATTGCTCCAAAATTGTGCACAGTACAATAATCAACAGGTAAGAGGCAAGAAAAAATGCCACTACAAAGCTTTAGGAAGAAGGCTTGAGCTCCATGTTCCTACCCTAGCAGAGAAGAAATAGGGACAGAGAGAAAAATGGACTCACTCTCGATATTTTTTTAATGAGCCCCAGATTACAATATATAGAATGAGAAGAAGAGAAGAGAACAATCCCGGAACTACTTCCCCAACCACTATAAGTTGTAATAAATGAGATGAAGTGACAGAAATAGATTTTCAAAATCTGTCTCACACTGCCACATGATCTTCCTTTAAGAAATGAGAGCCATATTCATTCAATACATTCTCAATTACTTTCCAACCACTTCCCTTGAAGTGGGCTCATCTTTTAAGGAATACACCCTCAAATATTTATTACATATCCAAACTCCTCGATCGTTGTGCATTGGATTCTAGACCATGGTTCTACCGAAACCTTTTTATGGTGTTTCATTAAGAAATGCTCCATTTGTGGCCCTTTGAATAATAGGTGGAATTTCTTCTCAAGTTAACAATTTCTTCGTACCTTTTGAAAGATCTAAGCATTTAAAACTTCTAGGTGGTCTTTATTACCACTTCACATGTGGCATTGACCTATCCACCAATATTTTGCAACCTGCTTTGGGCTTGGAGTCCATTTATTACCGAGCTCCATGTAGAGACCAAGCACATCCCCAGGGTCTCTACTTTTCTTGCATCTTTTGAAAGTGCGCTCAGCTGACATGCGACATCTTCCACAGCTCTGTTACTTTTACCTTGAGTTTACAATGGGACTCGGTTTACATTAATACAAGGATCCTTTCCTTGGCGGACCCCTTATCATTGACTCCATGTGGAAGTCCCGTGGGGTTTTGAGATTTCATTCTTCCCTTTCTTTTTTGGCATTATGCGTCGAGCTGACGCATGACACCTTCCATGATTCCGTTACTTTGCTTCGAGTTGACTCATTCCAGGATCAGCTTTCTCACCATGATCTGGCTAAGTCCCTCCCAAAATTTCTAGATGCTTAACTCCTTTCATATTCAGTCTGAGACTCTCAGAACTACCTTGATTACTCACAGCAAGAATCTACTTGTTATCTAATTTTAGCGGGCGATGGAGGAAATTAGATAACATTTACCACACTCCAAAGTCCAAAAAGGGCTCAACATGAAGATGAAACCATACATCAACAGTGGTATTTTGACAAGTGGGGACCATACCCCATAAAACAAGGCCTAACAACCATAAATAATAGTTAAAAATAAATGCAGGGAATGAGCTTCATGTATGAAGCCAAAAAAAACTACAACACAACAGTTGTACAACTGAAAAAGACTAGTAAAAATTCCCAAAAGCAGGCACCTGGAAACCTTCATTTGAGAGTGTTTTTGAAGACCTTTTTTACCTCCTCCATAGCTTTGAATAGATTAAGAGAAGTGTGCTGAGAGGGGTCCTTGTTGATTAAAGAGATTTCAATTTTTTTCTTTACCTCCTTTCCAAATGCCTGAAGGAATGTCACTAATATCACAAACTTTTTTGACCTGAACTTTAATGAAGTCAAGGATGGCCATATGCATAATAAGTTGGTCAATTTTATTTTTTATGATCATCACCATAGTATCTTCCATGTCTTTCTATTTTTTATCTATTTATTCAGGTTTTTCCTTGAGCCTTGGATTATAATTAGGGATCTGCTTGTTTTTTCCTCCCTATTTGAGTAAAAGTGCCACATCCTCCCCAAGGGCCTTGATTTTTTCTACATGTTTCTTAATCTGAGTCTTCAGATCATTGTTAACCGAATGATTTTGAGAAGTTTGGATTATAGACAATAAGATATTTGCTATGGCTAATTCCTTTCCTTTGACACTGCTTCGAAGAGCCCTTTTTACTAGGGGAGGGGAGGGGGTCTAAGTTTTTTATTTTTCACTTTTTGAAAAAGATGGAGTTGGATATGAGGAATAGGATGGGAGGGGATACTAGAAAGAATTTCATAGCAATATGATGCAAAAGAAGGGTAAATCCCTGATGGAGTAGAAGACTACATTGGTGGGACTGGACTTCAAGAATGGATTTCTCCAAGGAATGCAAAATTTAATATGATAGGATCACTTTGGGGAACCTGTTAAAGTGATTTAGAAGGACTAGGTGGTGTAAAGGCATGGTTGAGAATCTACCCTCAAGTGTAATATATCTCACTACCATTTTGGATACCTCATCAAAAGGGGTATGAATGGAGGAGAAAACAAGACCCACCTTAACATATATCAGGGTTTCATACCCCTTAATGAATTTTTCATCCTCTACCTCTTTATAAAATTTGTTTCTAAAGAATTTTATTCCATTCATACTAAGCCCTGTAACAAAGGATATCAATTTTTTTAGGGATGGGAAATTCCTCAGCTTTGAAAGTGGTTACCATATCCTTCTAATGTTTAGAAAAATTCCCAGGGATATGCTTATCATGTCCTTTGATCCTCTTCAGAAAGGTTGTAAATCCTTCCATGTCTAGTGCCTTCCAGAGATCAGTTTTTTCTTGCCAAGAAGTGTCACAAACTGGCTCGACTTTTCAGGGAGGACCACCCATGACTATGGAAAGGAGAGAACCGCTAGAAAGCATAAATTCCATGGGAAAATGGTGGCAGTAGAAGTGCTTCACATCAATAAAAAAGCCACATGATTTAGAAAAATATGGAAGTATTGATTAAACCGAGGGGGAAAACACAATCCAATTGTGTAAAGTACTCATTAAACCAATTTATCACTTTTCCTCTCCAATTGAGAGTATGATTCTTTAAGATAGCTACTCTGTAGATCCTTTATTCAATTATTGTTCAAGTTTATCTAATTCAGTCTTATCTTCCTGATTTATGCCTGGAAAACCCATAACATATTATATTGTGGAATTGATAATTTATGTCTCTAGTTTGGTTAGAGATGCTTGTATATCCTTCATCCTCTTCTGATTCTCCAAGACCTATGGTTTTGTGATTTTCTCCTTATATTATTTTAATGTTTCTTATTTGATCTTTTTTTTCTCATTTAACTACCTTGTAGTATGACATGCTAGAATCTCTTTTACTACTTGTTCTGCTATTGTTTCCACTGGTAGACTAGAATCCATTTTAATGTGTGGTTTGGCTTTCTTGATTGATGTTAGTATTTTGTCTATATATTCTTCCATGTCTACACATCTCTGCATCCAGTATTGTTTTTCACTTTGGTCTAACCATTGGCTGCATGTGGATTTATGGAGGGGTGATAGCTTATGTAAATACTTCATGTAACCTTCTTATGTATTCTCTACAACCCCTTGTTGCAGCTACATAGATTGTTCTTTTCTTCTCTTTTGGATGAATTGTTTGATTTTTTTCAATGAATCCCTAGGAGAGTGAGCTGGTACTTTGCCATGGGACATTTGAGTTACTTTAGTTTGTTCTTGTAACTATATATTTTATCCTTTATCCTCCATTTATTTTTGTTTCCTTTCTATTTCTTGGTTTTGTCTATCTTCTTCCTCCTTCTTTTCTTCTTATTTCTTCCTTGCTTCTACTTCTCTTCTCTACTTATCTTCTTCTTCTTTATTCTTTTATTTTTATTTCATTTTCTTCTTCTTCTTCTCTTTTCTTATTTTCTTCTTCTCCCTTCTTTTATTCTTCTTCTATCTTATTTTATTTTTCTTCTTTCTTCTATAATTCTTATTCTATCTTGTTTTCTTGTTATTCTCTCTTCTTTTCTTCTTCATCTCTCTCCTTTACTTCTTCTTTGGTCGTTTTCTATTTATCTTCTTCTTTCTATTTGTTTTACATTTCTTGTTTTTTTGTCTCTTAGTTTCATCCTTCTTTCTTTCCACGTCTTCTATTTCCTTTCTCCTTATTTCTTCCTCATGCATTTTTATCTTTTGTTTTTCTCTATGTCTTTCATGTTCTACTCTTCTATTATCCTCCTCTTGTTTCTTATTTGCTTCTACCACTTATTTTATCTTTTTGTTTTCATGCTCTATTTATTGTTTCTCATCCTCTTCCCTTTGTTCCTTATCTTTTTTCTTTTTGTATCCATCCCTTTGTTTCCTTGCCTTGTATTTTTCTTTCTTTGTTTTTTTAATTAACCTCATCAAATGTTATATCTCCTCCATGCGGATTTTATATTTGATATTCTTCTTCTTCTTCTTTTGTTTCAATTGTCTCAATTATTTCCCAAGATATTTTAATCTTTTATCTTCCTCCATGTCTTCTTGTGTTTAAATTTCCGTAAGTAATACATGTGAGAGGAGATGGATTATATATCCTATTATTAAATTAAATCTCTTCATATAATGAATTATGGATTCTATTATTGCTACTTGTTGTAGGTGTGCTTAATTCATACAGTTGTGCCACTTGTGAAATTCCACCAAGAGTTAAACATGTCTTATAGTATCCATAGGAAAGTTAGGATAATTTTGAGGCTTCCCAAGCTTAATATTTTCTTGTAAATTGTGGTTTTGACTCTTCTTGTGTGATGGATAGAGGTGAGAGTGAAAGAGAAGGAATTTTTTCCTCTCCTGAGTTGGATATATGGACCATTTCTTCTTAATCCTCTTCTTCTTCACTGATTTTTGATTCTTTCACCATTCTTTTTATGACCATTGTCTTTTGGAATTTTGTGGCTGGTTGTGGGAACAATTTTCCTTTATTTGGTCTTCTTTTATATGTATTAGGTCTTGATCTACTTGTTCCCCCTTTTCTATACTATTATGGGTATTTATTCCTAAATTCCTCCCATGTTTCTTCAATTATTTCATTAATATTGGGAGGTACTAGTTTTATAGGTTCCACCGAAAGGGTTATTATTACTTCTTTTCTTGTGGTCACAAATTCATCTGATGCTTCATAAGGCACTGGAGCTATGTTTGAAGTTTGTGGAATGAAAGGTATTATGTATGTGTAGTCTATGTCGGTAATGAAGAATACTTCATTTTCATATCTTTCAACTGTTTGTTCTAACACCCTTTCTTGATTTCCTACTAGCTTCTTGATATTATTTGTCTAGCCTATCAAATATGTAATTTTTTGTACTTGATCCATTATATTCATGTGTTCTAAAATTGGTTTGTCTTGTCACTACTAAACTGGTTCTGTTTGGGCTAGGAGAGTATTTGTGAAATATATAACCAGACATAAAAAATGGTCCCATAACAAAATGTATATTTACCCTCCTTAAAATTCCTAGTGTTCTCATGGAATTCAGAAGCAAATACTTTTCATAGATTGTATTCAGAATGGGAGGTCATCATATCTAGGGAAATTTTTACACTAAGTCCATGGGCCCCATCTTCACGATTTGTATGATAAATTTTTAAACAAATAGCCTTGGCGGCATACTTGAGGGCATGGTTTTGGATGTCTCTAATCCTTACTCCTCTTTTAGTAATGGTTAATTTCATCATCCATGTCGTAGTTTTCATTGGTGTCTTCTTCTTTTCCAATGCTAAGCACCCTCTTGCCAATAGTCATGAAACCCTTTCCAGTACTTCTACATTTATTTGGTATGGTTGATCTAGATAAAAAAATTGCTTGTGTAGTTGACTAAGGAGAGCCCTTATCACATTATAGGTGTTAGTGATATAGGGGATTTAACTCTATGCATATTTTTCTAGGTCGCCTATGAATTTTTGCATTATGTTTATACTTCAGTTCTCCTTAGCTGTGATTTCTTGAAGCAGTAACTGTCGTTAAACCTCTAACAATGTCTGATCATATTCTACAATATGTGAGTGTATATACTTTTAAAAGTTGCATGCATGTGTGAATTTGAATGGACTATGTGAAAATGCTCCCATTGGATCATGCTCAATGGATTTTATGGAGTGTTTCTTGAATTTGGGTTGTGGTAGATCTTCTTGTGCAATAACAAAGAGATTCTGCATCTTCTGTGGTTCTACTTCGCATACCCTAGTTCTCTTTCTCTTCAGGATTTTGTTCTTTGCTTCTTTTCTATTCCTATCTTTTCCTTTATATAGTATGCCTTTGTGAGTTTATGCTTTTATATATTTATGTTATTCACCTATCACATTTATTATTTTTGGGGTGGGAACTTATATGTTTTGTTTACGGGTTAATTGGTATTCCTATGTTATGCAATTCTTTGTCTTCCTTTCATGGCTTCCTTTAGTGTCTTGTGGATTTTTCCCTTGTTACTTATGTCTTCAATATTTTTTTTTATTTATTTGGTAGATTTGTGTTATGTTCCATGTGTTTCTACTTTCCTATGCAGTCACAATGTAGAAACCAATTTTTGGTATCACTACCCATCACCTCGCGTTCGCTTTCTGTAGTCTTTTTCATACATACCTCTCTTCCCTTTTGAATTTTCTTCTCCCCTCCTAAATTCAATTTATCTCGCATATCATTATTTATCATCATTATTTTCCACCTTATTCATCCCTAATAATTTTTATTTAATTCTAAACACCCATTTAATTTATTCCCTCTTCTTAAATCTTCTATTTTATCCTTTCTAGGCCACCGTTTAATGATTTCACCTCTTTATGGCCTTTATTTAATAATTTACACCATCCACCTACCCATTTACTCATCTTATGGAACCCTAATTCATATTAATCCTTTTAAACCCTGAACCTACATGAATTTATCTCTTTGTCTCAATCTCATCACCTTCCCATCACCCAAATAGATGGGTCCCTGAAATCATCGGTGACCCATCGAGGTCGTTGTTGACCCTATAAAGCTGTCCCTACCCCCCTTTTCTCAAGATTCAATTTTAGAGTCTTTAAGCCTTCTTGTGATCTTGATTTCATTTTTTTGTTTTCTCTACAACTGTTATAGCCCTCTTGGAATTCTTTTGTAGATCTTGTGTCCATCTTTAGGAGATTTGAAGCCTTTTATTTTATCATTGCATGTGTGGATATTATTTTGTAATCATCATTATTTGATCTTATGTAGGTTCGGATGTCATCAATATCTCTCTGTTTGAGTCGTTCCTCATCCTTCATTTTTGATCTGTAGGTCTTGGTTTCAATCCATTCATTTTCATCAAAGCCTAGATCAGGCCTAGTCTCTGTTGACCCTAACTTCTTTATATCAATTGTTATATCATTTAGATCCCCAACCATCATAATTTTGTTTCCACAACCATCCATATTTTAGATTTCAATAATATTTTCCTTCTACAACCCCAGATTTTATTTTTCATTCAGATTTTCTTTTTCACGAGATGAAAAATGCCTTGTCCTCTAAATAGAAGGATTTCTTTGTGAATGAAATTCTTGGCCTATAACTATCCGTTGATCTCAAACATGATGATTACAAGTGTTTTCTTTATGTAAGATGTAAACACTTTTTATGATTGTTTAGAAACACTATTGTGAGACATTTCACTACATGGACCTATGATGAATTCTTTATTTTGGAGATATGATGATATTTTTTTAACATAAGGTCGGATTCAAAACATAGATATCATCACTTTACTTCCATTGGCTTCAAAGTTCACCTATATGATAAATATGTCTCCTTTTTCATTTGAGACATACTCAATATGCTCAGATACCTTGTTGTTCATATATTCATCATTGAAATATGCATTCATCTACAAATAAGGAACAAAGAAACTCTACATTCCCTTTTATACTAATTAAACACATTATCGAGCCAGATTTTGAGGAGATGAGTGAGAATTAGGGTTCACCTTTACAAAACCTATTTGATATTAATTTACTTTCATAGTATACATCAATTGAGCATGATAACCCCATTCTACGACTTCTAGGGTGGATTGAAACACACAGTCTTAGATTTCACCTCGAGGCTAAGTTTTTGAGATTATACAAGTGATTTTATTATCGCTTGAATGACACAACTTCTTCCTATCCTTGTAATTTTGGGAAATATATATGAGATATGATGAATGTGAAATTATGAGAGTGACTTGAATTTAATTGCAATACTTAATTTTTTAGTAGGTCCTGACAAGGATTGCCATTTTTAGCAAGTTTTCCCAATTTTCACTTTCTAATGGTTTTTGCTTGTTTAGAGTAACAATTTTTTTGAAAGTTTACCATTTATAGAAACTTACTAAATTTGGACACGTGAATTCTTGAAAACATATTAGTTTTATATGGAGGTCTTCTAGGTTTCAGATTGTAATGAATTGGTTTCAAAATTTAATGTTTTACTTCAAATCCTTCTGTCCAGTTTTTGAGGTTTTTCTTTCACAAAAAATATGTAAATATGATAATGAAACTTCCTAGGATGTAAATTTAAAATAGATTCTATAGATTATATAGAGAATCCATGGAATTTATATTACATTCATCTTGAAGGAATTTTTTTTAGGGATTGCACTAGTAAAGTTTGATGGAAATCACGTGAATGGTTACAGAGTTACGAGCATTTTTCCAGTTTTGTAGCATGGTGTTCTAAGAAAAATCAACAACATACATAAGAAAAATCAACAACATACATACGAAAAAATGGAGGTTTCGGAGGGCTGAACAAAAAAAAAAGAAAATTGTAAAAATTACCAAGTGTTTGTGAGGATGAGGTAGTCATTTCACATGCATGTTCCAACTCACCATTGACCCGACATATTAACCATGGTTAGGAGATGGTTGACATAGAGTTATGTTATCCTACAAAATTGACAAGGGCAATTTGTAGGTAAGCATACTGAAAATTCTGTTTTGGTCCCTAAGGAAGTTTGTTAATGTTCGAAATGATCCAAAACTCCCTTTCGAAAATCAAGTTTTTTAGAACTTAGACATTTTTAGCTTCTTTAACTCGATGCAGAAAATGGTGTGTCAACACTCTCAAAAGTGCACCTTTTTGAAATAGGTGAAAAAATTCTCATGTCGACATACTAAAATGTGCACCCCTTAGAAAGCCCTTTGGCACAGGATATGTTGTGTCAACAAAATGTGCGCTAAGGTGCTAAAAGTATTATGCCAACACCAATAAAATTGTGCCAAGGCACATTTTAACCCATGTCGACACTCTGAAAAGTGTGCCAAAGAAAGTTGGTGAAATAATAAATGCCAGTTTTCCTATAAATAGGTGCCCGACACCTGTCATTTTCACGATTTGAAAATTGAAAAAAGTATTTTCTCTGCTCCTGTCAGCCGTCCTTGTCCCCCCCCGTGTGCCATTTTTCGAGCTTGTGGATCCCACGTCATTCTTCATCTTTTATAAATCCGGGTAAGTGGCTTCTACCATTCTTGTTGTTGTTGTGGTTTTTGTTTTTGGTTGTGTTAGGCTTAGGGCTTGTATAAAAAAGATTAAATCTGAAAAGAGGAACCTAACAATCTATAACCAACTGGAAACCCATTTTCCTCTCCTTCCAGATCTATAAATCTGGAAGGCCCCTACCTCTGAAGAAACCAAAAGGCCATATTTCCCTTGCTTGCTATCTTGTTAAAACCCTCTCTTTACCATTTAAAGAGAGAAGAAATCAAAGAAATTACAAAAAATCATCAAACCCTTGAAGCACTGTCTTTCCATGTTGTACCTCCCACAGTTACACCCTGGCGCACTTAAAACGCATGTAACACATACTTTTCCTGCACCCCACTAAAGAAAAATTTCCTAAGGCACAGGCACATATTCCTTGACATCAACACACCATGTTGTGTGTTAAAAAACTGCGCCCCACGCCTTATCCTTGGCCCTGAAACTTTTCGTGCAACACCTTGAAAAATTACACCCTTTCTAAACTTGGCAAAATTTTCTCTTATGAACACGGGCGCAAATTTTTTCATGTCGACATCTTCCAAAGTGCTCCTAGCATTTTAAGCCTCTGCAACATGTTGTGAACCTGCGCCTTGCACCCTAAGCCTTATAATTGTTTGTTCTTCATTCTGCAAGCTTTCAGTATGAATAACATGACAATTGACATGGATCTTCTATGTTGGACCTCCTTGTTTCTTCTTGCAGAAAAACAACAGCCATCCTTGAGCTCACACATGTCTTCATCAAGCAAAAAACCAACAAAGTCTAAAGCTAAAGCTAAGCAGTCAGAACAAGAGATGAAGTACAAATATCAGAAAGTCAGGATGCCTAACTCATATGCAGAGAGCGACCTCGACATCAGAGACTCTGAGCTAGGGCATATTGATATGGATGACTTCTAGGCGAGGACCAACCAGGAAAGCAGTGGCTCGTGGATGAACAAACTAGTCGGTAGTGGGTTGCACTTTGTAGCAGGCTGCCAGTAAGTTTCGTAAATAATGAATTCATCATGTTGGTTACCCAATGTTATAACAAGGACACTAGATGTGTTGAAGACAGAGCAAAAGATGATCATCAACCTCACAGCCCATCACTTTGAACTGACCCTGGGCATTCCTCATCACAGGCAATATGTAGAAATAAGTCTAGAAGACTGCAAGAAGGCCTGGGATGACAATGAGGATAAATGCATGCAAATGATGAACACACTTTATCTAAAGAACAAGAAGCCGGTGAGCAGATGGCCACATACCATCCACCGTAGTGACTTCAATGAGGAGTTGAGTGATACAATCATCTTCCTGAATAGAGTATTTGGGCTCCTTCATGCCCATTATTTCCACGAATGGATGCTAAGGTCCCTAGAGACCATGAGTAAAAATGCACCTGATCAGTGTTTTGGCTGAGGTGAAATTATCAGTGACACCATCTCCCAGCAGCTTCAACAAGTCCTAACAACTGGGAAGTTCTACATGAATTCCTACGTTGTATACGTTGCAGCATCAACAAGGGATTTCGCAGGGTTGGCTCGAAATGGGGTATGGCCCCAAGTCAAGATATATGAGTTCTACCCAGAACTAAAGCTCGAGGCCAGCATCTCTAAGTTTTCTAAGATTAATGATGCCTTCTTCTATGAGGTAATCTGCTTGCTGAGGTCGAACATGAGACATGGTCGGACCAGCCTGAGTGTAATTGTTGCTACAAAGAAATGGGGAGCATTGTTCACACAATTCCCCACATTCACATACCTCAGAGTTGTGAATTTCGAGGGTGAACCAACGAAGCTGCCAAGGTATGTAGGGCCAAAGTTGATCCTCTTGGAGTTGTCAAGGAAACTGATCACTTACCATGAGAAGTGCATGAAGAGAAAGAAAGGAGAAACTCCATTCCCCCTTACAATTGGCCGATACACCTGCACCACACTGGCCAAAGCACAAGAGATGTATGTTGAGATGGAATTGCTAAATTTGAAGCACAACTTCCCAGCAAGGCCCACCTTTGACTGCCGAAGCTTCCTCGCAAGGGAAAAAATTGATCCCATCCATGTTCCTAAGATTGAGGAAATCTGGATCAACCTAACACATGAAATAGACATCAGGTGAAAAAGATCACTCCCGGCTGGCTCTGGAAGGATTTCATCCACTATGGCATTGCTATTGTCCCAAAGGGATTTCAAGAGACTGATCAAGAAATTGATCAGATTTACCTTGACACAGATGGGGATGATTGGCCATTCATGGAGATCGACAGAGCCAAGGTGCCAAAAACCATTCAGGAAAGGGTTAAGCCCACGTTGCAGCACACCAAACATTGGTGCAAACATAATGGTCTCACCTACCTCAGAGTAGATTTCACTACTTCTCCTTCAGGTAGAGCACCTTCAAGACTAGCCCAAGTGTCGAAAGGAAAAGGAAAGGACAAGGAGGGCGAATCAAGAAAACAGGAAGAAGCTTCTGAAGGCCTTTCTTCTACTTTTGAGAATCAAGTGGTCAACTTGGTGTCCCCAGGTAAAGAAGAAGAGACAACAGAAGTTTCAACAGATACATCCACTCAGGATGTTGTCACAACTACAACCACTGAGGTACCCAGTGTCCCTTCTTCCATTCCTTCCCCTCCTCCTATCATTGAAGCATCTATTCCTATGGATGTGTCTTCTTCTCTCCCTTCCTCCCTTCCATCTCACACCTCTTCTATCTTCTCCTCTCTCACGGATCTGTCACCCAGTGTTCCCTCCATCCAATTGTAGATCCCTTCTGTTTCCATGTCCTTTTCTTCTCCTGTAGTAACTCCAGGCCCCATAAGTAGCAGCACATTGGACTCCTTGTCAATGCCACCACCAAGTGTTTCAACATACTTCCCTAAGGCCTCTACAGTTGCTTCCCCTTTCACTCCCGTTTCTTCTTCTATTCCCTCTACTCCCTCTCCCATAAGTCCTAGCTGGATTTCTGACCATCTGGGCTAGCATAAGAGAAAGGTTCCCATCGCACCCATGGACTTCTCTATTATTCCGAAGAAGGGACCCAAGAAGCAGAAAGTGATAACTCACTTTTCTAAGAGCACTTCGGGGGAGAGAGTCATGGAGATTGCTTACCCGGATCCCACCAAGGACAAGAAGGATCTGTCTCCCACAGACTTCACAGTGACTCAAGTCACAATGGGGACCTCATCTGAAAGCCTGCAAGGGGAAGCCTTGTCTGCAGTGGATGCTCTCTGCAAAAAGCTCCAAGAAGCAAAAGAGGAGAAGAGAATACTCAAGGAACAAAACAAACATCTCCTCCAAGCATTACAGAAAATGGGCAACGCTCCTCCTATGACTGCCGCCAAACCCATTGAAGTTCTCAATCAGGATAAAATAAATGAATATGCTAATATTGGAGAACAAGGTGTAGCAGTATCCTCTTGGATTGAGTGAATCCTCAGAGATAGTGAGGAAATTATTAAGAAATTCACAGTGCTCTACCAGGATATAGATCAAGAAAATAAGGAGCTACAAGCAGTAGCAGGTTCCCTCTCCGAGGAGTTGGATAATGCCAAGTTGCAACATGAAACATTTCAAGCAATGGCGAACTACTCAGTTGACGACCTATTGAAGGTCGGTGTCATCGATCACCTGCGGGCACATAATAAAGCTCTCGTTGCATTAAATTACCGGGTCGATCAAATGGAATATATCCTGGAGAGGATAGATAAAATCAAGGATGAAGCCCTGGACACATGATACAACATGGAGCAAACAGTTACAAAGATGTCTCTAGGGATGCTCAGTGAATCATACACCTTGAGGGAAGCAGATGATACATTCCAGCGCTTCAAGGCTATAGTCACTCAAGGTTTGGCACTAGAGGTCACTTTCGACCGAGAGTCAATCAATAACCTCTTGGCCTGCCGTGATTTCATTGGCTTCTTGATCGATGAGTGCGAGGAGTTCTTCGAGTTACCTGACAAGCTCAAGAATGAGAAAGAAACTTGCAAAGTCATTGGCGGCCATTTCAAAGGTCCAGATCATAATCAACTTCAGGCAATGATCAGCAAGTTTATGGAATATCGAGCGCAGTGTCACATCGACTCTCCTGATCAGAAGCAAGACACTAAGTTTAAGCAGAGGGATGATGAGGAGTAGTTTCTCCTCTTGTGTAAAATATTTAAAAAGCATGTTGGCATTTACGATGACATCATCCATGTTGCACCATGGGATGTTGCCATCCAAAAACTTGCCCAAAGTCAACTTTTGACTTTTTAGATATTTTGTAAATATCTTGTAAGATATTTTGTAAATAGTGGTTAGTTTGTTTTTGTCTTCTTTCCTCTTCTCCTTCTATAAATACTGGAATATTTGTTGTATTCCGTGTGGAAATTTTTGTATGAAAAGAGAAGTGAAAAGAGAAAGACTTTGTGCTTTCTTGTAACAGAAAAATATTAATACATATATTTAGACTTTGTGCTTAATGTGTGTGTTATTTGCATCAGATCTTTCTTGAGTTAGATCTATGTTTTTATTCTATTAGATTCATTCCTATTATTGTCATATGTTCATCAGTATTGCTTTAATCATTTATGCAAGTAAGTTTGGCTCTGTTTACTACCAGCCCAAAGTATAAACCTTCTGACCTTTCTGTCTTGGAATTTATTTCTTTTCTTCCTTCAGATCTACCCTCCTTCGTTCCGTCCCTCCTACCTTTTTGTTCGTTGATTTAACTACCTCTACTGGGATGAGATCCCAAACCCCCTGAAGTTAGAATAGTGTAGATTTGCACATATTCCTGCTTGATAGATTAGCAATAAACCAGTTTCACTTTGTTGTCTCAAAGAGGCGCTATGCCCTGCACATTGTTGGCCTGTTTCCCCACGACATGCCTAACCGACAATTTTTTAGACCAACAAGGCCTCAGGACTCTTAAGAAACTACCCCTGGACGGGGTAGACCTAAAGTTCAGGGAGCATAGGGAACCAAAACTAATGCTCCACTAGCATTCACCTGGCCACCCCAACGTGTTGGCATAGTTGGTTCGGTCCCACGAGCTTCCATTTGTAAACTATAGCCTTTGGTAGCTCTACACTAACTCAGATTGCACTATTTTTCACGTTTGCAAACATGGAGGTCTTAGATCTAACTAGATGTCTCTATGTGCCACGGAGTCTGAGAAATCACCTGTCAAAGATATGGCATGTTTGGGCCTCAGCGTTGTTAAGGGACTACGCCCGGACGAGGTAGCCTGAAAGCACGGGGAGCATAGAGAACCAAAAAGAAGCCTCCACTAGCATTCACCTGGCCACCCTAATGTGTTGGTGTAGTTGGTTCAGTCACACAAGTTTTTGTTCACAAACTACAATGTCTGGCAGCCTTACACTGACTCAGATTGCACTATTTCGCGCATTTGCAAACAATAGCACATCGAGAGAACCAGATGGAGACGGAGAAAACTGAAAGAGGATTTTGTAGAGGGCCATGATGTGGAGGTCTTAGATCTGACGAGACATCTCTAGGTGCCACGGAGTCCAATAAATCACTCATCGAAGATATGGCATGTTTGGACCTCAAGGCTCTTAAGCAACTATGCCCAGACGAGGTAGCCCGAAAGCACAGGGAGCGTAGGGAACAAAAATGAATGCTCCAATAGCATTCACTTGGCCACCCTGATGTGTTTGCGTAGCTGGTTTGGCCCCACGAGCTTCCGTTTGCAAACTACAGCCTCTGGCAGCCCTACACTGACTCAAACTACACTATTTCATGCTTTTGCAAACAATAGAACAGCTAGAGAACCGGATGGAGATGGAGAAAACTGTGAGAGGATTTCGTAGAGGGCCCCGACATGGAGGTCTCGTATCAGACGAGACATCTCTAGGTGCCATGGAGTCTGATAAATCACTTTTTGAAGATATGGCGTGTTTGGGCCTCAAGGCTCTTAAGCGACTATGCCCGGACAAGGTAGCCCAAAAGCAAGAGGAGCATAGGGAACCAAAACGAATCCTCCACTAGCATTCACCTAGGCCACCCTGACATTTTGGTGTAGTTGGTTTGGTCCCATGAGCTTCCGTTTGCAAACTACAGTGTCTAGCAGCCCTACACTGACTCAGACTGCACTATTTTGCACGTTTGCAAACAATAGCACAATAAGAGAACCAGATGGAGATGAAGAAAACCATGAGAATATTTTCATAGAGGGCCCTACCATGGAGGTCTCAGATATGAGGAGATTTCTCTAGGTGCCACGGAGTCTGAGAAATCACCCATCAAAGATATGGCGTGTTTGGGCCTCAGGGCTCTTAAGCGACTACGCCCAGACGGGGTAGCCCGAAAGAACGGGAAGCGTAGGGAACCAAAACGAATCCTCCAATAGCATTCACCTAGCCACCCTGATGTGTTGGCATATTTGGTTCGGTCCCACAAGATTTCATTTGCAAACTACAGCATCTACAGCCGTACACTGACTCAGACTACACTATTTCGAGCATTTGCAAACAATAGGACAACGAGAGAACCAAATGGAGATGGAAAAAACCGCTAGAGAATTTCATAGAGGGCCCTGACATGGAGGTCTCTGATTGACAAGATGTCTCTAGGTGCCATGGAGTCCATGAGAAATCACCCGTCGAAGATATGGCGTGTTTGGGCCTCAGGGCTATTATGGGACTATGCCCAGACGAGGTAGCCCGAAAGCACAGGGAGCATAGGGAACAAAAATAAATCCTCCAATAGCATTCACCTGGCCACCCCAACATGTTGGCATAGTTGGTTCGGTCCCATGAGCTTCCATTTGCAAACTACAGTGTCTGCCAGCCCTACACTGACTCAGACTGCATTATTTCGCATGTTTGTAAACAATAGCACATCGAGAGAACTGGATGGAGAGGGTAAAAACCACGGGAGGATTTTGTAGAGGGCCCTAACATGGAGGTCTCAGATTTGACAAGATGTCTCTAGGTGCCACGAGTCTGAGAAATCACCCATCAAAGATATGGCATGTGTTTGGGCCTCAAGGCTCTTAAGCGACTACGTCTAGACGGGGTAGCTCGAAAGCACGGGGAGCGTAGGGAACCAAAACAAAGCCTCCACTAAGTGTTCACCTAGCCACCCCAATGTGTTGGCATAGTTGGTTCAGTCCCATGAGATTTTGTTTGCAAACTACAGCCTCTGGCAGCCCTACACTGACTCAAACTGCACTATTTCAGGCGTTTGCAAACAATAGCACATCGAGAGAACCGTATGGAGACGGAGAAAACCACGAGATAGGCTTTCATAGAGGGACCCCAATATGGAGGTCTCAGATCTACTGAGACGTCTCTAGGTGGCATGGAGTCTGAGAAATCACCCGTCAAAGATATGGCGTGTTTGGCCTCAGGGCTCTTAAGGGACTACGCCCGGACGAGGTAGCCCGAAAGCACGGGAGCGTAGGGAACCAAAACAAAGCCTCCACTAGTGTTCACAGGCCATTTAGACATGTTGGCCCAGACGGTTTGTCCCACAAGCTACCGTTTGCAAAATGCAACATCTAGCAGCCTTACTCTTAGACTACACTATTTCGTGTGTTTGCAAATAATAGGACAACGAGAGAACCAGATGAGGATAAAACCACGAGAGGATTTCATAGGGCCCTAACAAGTTTTCCATGTTAGTATTGAAGAGCTTCAAGTGATATTCAAATAAATTACAATTCTAAACAAGTTTCAGACTCAATTATCAATACTTCATTGCAATTTTTCTTGGTATGCTGCTTTTGGAACTACCTGGTTTGATTTGGAAGTTGAAGCAGTCCATGTTGTCCTTAAGATTATCCATGATTCTATTGACAACATCACATAGATCTTCCATTCCAGTTAAGTTGTGCTCCTTCCATGTTTCCCATTTTTCCATTTCTTCTGCTTGTATCTTCTCTTTAAGTTCTTCCAGATGTTTTTGGGTAATCAAATTGACTCTTTATGACTTTCAAGAGGCATTTCTTGTTGAATCATAGTGACATATTTACCTAATTATTTTTCTTCATGATTTTAATTTTCATCTAAAGGTGAAGACTGAAAATTTATATGGCCTTCAGCTTCTTTTTGGGCACAAACAACCTTTTGTAATGTCCAAAAAAATTCAGGCTCTTCATTCTCTATTTGATTGAAGATATTCATTCTTTCAAAATGAATAGTTGGAACATTGGTGGTCTCCCCAACAAAACTAAGTTCATAGTCTACATAGTTGCATCTTGTGGCAAAATCATTGAACATTGGTGGTTTCCTCCACCCGTGCTTTCAGGCTACCTCGTCTGGGCACTAGTCCCTTAAGAGCCCTGAGGCCAAAAAACCAGATTTTCGACGGGTGATTTCTCGGACTCCATGGCACCTAGAGACGTCTCATCAAATCTGAAACCTCCATGTTAGGGAACTCTATGAAAGCCTCTCATGGTTTTCTCCATACGGTTT
Source organism: Taxus chinensis (assembly GCA_019776745.2). Classification (NCBI taxonomy): domain Eukaryota; kingdom Viridiplantae; phylum Streptophyta; class Pinopsida; order Cupressales; family Taxaceae; genus Taxus; species Taxus chinensis. Next base: position 26,876 of record JAHRHJ020003509.1, on the reverse strand, counting down.
TCTCCATCTCCATTTGGTTCTCTCGTTGTCCTATTATTTGCAAACGCACGAAATAGTGTAGTCTAAGTCAATATAAGGCTGCCAGAGGCTGTAGTTTACAAACGGAAGCTCATGGGACCAAACCATCTAGGCCAACATGTCCAAATGGCCTGGTGAATGCTAGTGGAGGATTCATTTTGGTTCCCTACACTCACCGTGCTTTTGGGCTACCTTGTTCGGGCGTAGTCTCTTAAGAGCCCTGAGACCAAAACACCTTATATCTTCGACATGTGATTTCTCAGACTCCGTGGCACCTAGAGATGTCTCATTAGATCTTAAACCTCCATGTTGAAGCCCTCTATGAAATTATCTCGCGATTTTCTCCATCTCCATCTAGTTCTCTTACTGTCCTATTGTTTGTAAACGCGTGAAATAGTGTAGTCTGAGTCAGTGTAAGGCTACTAGATGCTGTATTTTGCAAATGGTAGCTTTTGGGACCAAACCATCTGAGACCAACACATCTGTATGGCCTAGTGAATGACTATTGGAGGATTTTTTTGGTTCCCTATGCTCCCCGTGCTTTCGGGCTACCTCATTCGGGCGTAGTCTCTTAAGAGCCCTGAGACCAAAACACCTTATATCTTCGACATGTGATTTCTCAGACTCCGTGGCACCTAGAGATGTCTCATCAGATCTGAGACCTCCATGTTTGGGCCCTCTACAAAATATTCTTGCAGTTTTCTCCGTCTCCATTCATGCTTGAAATAGTGTAGTCTGAGTCAGTGTAGGGCTGCCATATGTTGTAGTTTACAAACAAAAGCTCGTGGGACCGAACCAACTATGCCAACACATCGGGATGGCCTAGTGAACGCTAGTGGAGGATTTTTTTTGGTTCCCTATGCTCCCCGTGCTTTCGGGCTACCTCGTCTGGGCGTAGTCGCTTAAGAGCCATGAGGCCCAAACACGCCATATCTTCGACAGGTGATTTCTCAGACTTCGTGGCACCTAGAGACGTCTCGTCAGATCCAAAACCTCCATGTCAGGGCTCCTATAGTGGTTTTCTCCATCTCCATTTAGTTCTCTCGCTGTCCTATTGTTTACAAACACGCGAAATAGTGTAGTCTAAGTCAGTATAAGGTTGCCAGAGGCTGTAGTTTGCAAACAAAAGCTCTTGGGACCAAACCATTTGGGCCAACACATCCAAATGGCCTGGTGAACCTCTACGTTCCCTATCCCCGTGCTTTCACTACCTTGTTTTAGTCGCTTAAGAGCCCCGAGACCAAAACACCTTATATCTTCGACGTATGATTTCTCAGACTCTGTGGCACCTAGAAATGTCTCATTAGATCTAAAACCTCCATGTTGAAATTTATATGAAATCCTCTCGTGGTTTTCTCCATCTCTATTTGGTTCTCTCGCTGTCCTATTGTTTGCAAACACTCCAAATAGTGTAGTCTGAGTTAGTGTAAGGCTGCTAGATGTTGTATTTTGCAAACAAAAACTTGTGGGACCAAACCATCTGAGCCAACACATCCATATGGCCTAGTGAAACTAGTGGAGGATTTTTTTTGGTTCCCTATACTCCCGTGCTTTCATGTCCGGGCTACCTCGTACATAGTCCTTAAGAGCCCTGAGGCCCAACCATACTTCGACGAGTGATTTCACTTGTGGCACCTAGAGATGTCTCTTTAGATCCAAAACCTCCAATTCGAGGCCCTCTATAAAAGCCTCTCACGGTTTTCTCTGTCTCCATACGGTTCTCTCGTTGTCCTATTGTTTGCAAACACTTGAAATAGTGTAGTCTGAGTTCAATGTAGGGTTGTCAGACATTGTAGTTTGCAAACAGAAGCTCGTGGGACCGAACCAACTATACCAACACATGGGTGTCCTGGTGAATGCTAGTGGAGGATTTTTTTTGGTTCCCTACGCTCCCCGTGCTTTCAGGCTACCTCGTCTGGGCGTAGTCACTTAAGAGCCCTGAGGCCCAAACATGCCATATCTTCGACGGGTGATTTCTCAGACTCCGTGGCACCTAGAGATGTCTCGTCAGATCCGAGACCTCCACATAAGGGCCCTCTATGAAATCCTCTCACGGTTTTCTCCATCTCCATCTGGTTCTCTCGTTGTGCTATTGTTTATAAACGCGTGAAATAGTGCAGTCTGAGTCAGTGTAGGGCTTTCAGACACTGTAGTTTGCAAACGGAAGCTCATGGGACCGAACCAACTATGCCAATAGGTTGAGGTGGCCTGATGAACACTAGTGGAAACTTTTTTTTAGTTCCCTAGGCTCCCTGTTCTTTTGGGCTACCTCGTTCTGGGGTAGTCGCTTAAGAGCCCTGAGGCCCAAACACGCCATATCTTCGACGGGTGATTTCTCAAACTCCGTGGCACCTAGAGACGTCTTGTTAGATCTGAGACCTCCACATCGGGGCCCTCTATGAAATCCTCTCATGGTGTCTCCTTTTGGTTCTCTCACTATGCTATTGTTTGTAAATACATGAGATAGTGCAGTCTGAATTAGTGTAGGGCTACCTCGTCTGAGCGTAGTTGCTTAAGAGCCCTTAATGACTAGATTTTATTAAGAATGAATTTGATAGGGGTATGTCTAAGAACACATGGGATTTATCAATCGCCTAGTAAATATTTCTTATTTAGTTCTAGATGGGAGTTAGCTGGCCTACGGCTTTGTGACTTTCCATTCATTGATAATTTATGTTATGATAAACCCATGGATGCTTTCAAAAATGCCTTAAAAATGATAGGGGTAGTCATCAAGCCTAGTGAAGGGTGTGATGTGATTTCCAAATAACTTGAAATGCCTACTGATTTAAAGGTAGTAACACGAATTGGACAAGATTAGACAATCAAGAATCATTGAGTGTCTGAATTAGAATATCATTGCATCTAGAGACATTCTCAAACATTGGAGTAATGTATATGAAGAGACATTCTCAAAATACCAACAGATGAAAGGCATCAAATTGTGATGATTGTTGGGTGTTTTAATAGTGGAGAAGACTACGAAGTATGGAATAATGTAGTAAGTGCATGATAAGATAGGAACTAGTACAAAGAGACCATGAGCAAGAAGAAGCACAAGTAAGGTAAATACACATATACACATTGATAAATTGAATGAATAATTACTCATATTAGGTAATTCTTTATATACATACATTATATAAATATTGATTTCCAAAGTTTGATGCATATTATACATTGAAAATGCTAGTACATGTACATCACCAATAAATGAAAAAATAATCCATAATGTCTTAAATATTGTCAAGTGCACATCATATTAGATTCATGCGAAAATAATCTTAAAAATGTAAGGTCTCATACAAAATTATCAAGTTCCAAATAGTATTTTAATGTGCATAATAAATACAAAAATGCCCAAATAGGGCATATACCATCAAGTTCAAATGCCATATAGGCGTACATACAATGCCATGCACATAGGCATACAAAACATTGTCATGTAAGACATATATATTTCCTACTCATCAAAATCTATCGCTCTCTTGGCCTTGCTCCAATAAGGCCCTCCCTTAGACAAAGATGGAGATCCATGAGATGACTTTTGATCATCCGAGCCCATGCTTCGAGTCCTCTTCCGCTGAATACTCATCTATAGATGAGCCTGTAAATGCAAATAATGTTTTTTTTGTCAAAACTTAATTTATATATGTTTTTAACATGTATTTAAGACCATGCTAGAATGAAAGTATTTATATAAATACACAAACTTACTACAAGTTGTTGATCACGTTGAATTTGCATCTCACACTCAGATGAGTCATCGGGAGCTCCTGTAGTACAAACGGGGGTACGAAGACGATTAGATGGAGGAGTCCATGCCCTCGAAGTCAAAATGGAGGGGAGTTGAAGTTCCCTACATACAAATAAGATCAAAAAATCTAACATCATAATTAGCAAAAATAGAGCTAAGTATATGTATCTCCATAATGACAATATTTTAACTAATTTTATCAATATAGAACTATTGTTTTTACCCCGCCACGCCTGTGAATCAAATGAACAAGGTTGTTACCTATCACAAGTAACTCCTGCATACACACAATGAAGGACATTATTAACATAATTTAATAATTCTACAATGAAAGACATTACTAACATGTAATTTAACATAATATGAATTACACGAGAAATTTAACAAAATTTACGTGTTGTTTGAATACCTTAGTGAGTTGCTGCACATATGAAATCGTAGCGGAAACACCTTTATCTACTTGTCGTAGAGATGGTGGGGTGTCTAGTGAAGTCAATATCTTTATCAAACATGTATATCATGTGAGTTAGATGGACATACAAGAACATACATATATTTGACTTCAAAACTAATATATATACATGCAAATATATATTATATATATATATATATATACACACACACACACACACATGTATGTGAAAATTTTACATAATTAACATTCTAAATTACCTCTATGAATGTATGTGTATGCATGGTGCTCACAACCTATGGTTGGGATGAAGATGTGCCTCCTGCGCACTATAATATCAATGCATGTACATGTACAAATACAATTATTTCAAAAATTTAACATATATAAGTAAATCAGGTACTCCAAATTTTTTGTAACACACATAACAAAACATAACAAATTTACCTGCAAAGGTGACGTCGATAAATGTAATCCAAATGTCTCACTCAAAAGGACATCTGACATAGTGACATTATCGTGTTCACCCCTAGCACTAGGTGCACCAAAATCAGTACGCATGAAAGTATCATCCTCCTCGGGCCCCAAACATATGCTACCACATGACGAGAAAAAATGTGGCCTCATGCTAGTACTCCCTGAGGGAATACTCTATGTACCTCCGCGAGCATCTGGCTCAAAAATCTCCCTCGTATGTCGAACAAGGGTCACAGATAGCCCCTGAAGTGCGTGGAGTGTATCAAATTCTATTGTCTCCTTCACTGCTTGAGGGACAATCTCAGGGTGAAGGGGCTTCTGTTTGGGGAATCTACCCTTCTGAATAGGTACACGTTGTGCATTTGGTCGATCCTATGTAGATCCTTTTCCTCAGCCCTGGAAATCTCAGAAATCAAAATAATTTGGGATCTCATTGAGGATAAACTCGCAATAGAGTTTCCTTAGAAAGTATAGTGGCACCTTGTTGTTATTACAAGGTGGAAAATCAAACACCATCCACCATCGGTCCCAAAAATTATTTTTAATCAAATTATTATTGCACCAATGGATGGGAAATCATTTACATGTCAATGGAACAGGAAAATTAGTGCGGGGGTTCATGAATAAGGGGCATATGAGTTCTTTTGAAATTTAGTTTTTCTTTACATCCACATATGACAATTTGTTGGAATAATAAACCCTACAACCCTCTCTGTAAGTTGTCCAATGATCAATTTTCCCCGTTTCTGCGTCAATTTGAACAAGTAATTCCTCCAATGTGTTTGTAAGAGAGGTGCGGTGGGGGTTTGTAGATTGTGCATCCCTCATTGTTTTGATTAAATCCTCAATTTTAATTTTGTTTTCAACTATTTGGGCTGCTAAATCTTCTTGACTACCCGAGGGATGTTGAGCAATTATGGGAGTGTTGGGAGGGATGTCAGGAATAACAGGGTTTGGTTGTGGTTGATTCCCTCAACCTCTAACTGTAACAATAAAAAATATGTATTCAATTCAAATTTTAATCTATAATTATCATATTTCAATGCAATTTTGAGAAAATAATTTTTCTTACCTCTTCTCTATGGTGCCATCGTCGATTCAGATCTTCCCGGTGATCCAGAAACGATCCTTTGAGCTTGAGATCCAGCTAAATGAAAAAATGTGAGGGCACGAACAAGCTCTGAAACTCACAGTTGAGGGAGGTAAAATGATAGAGGCTCGTGCATCTTTTTTTTGTTTATAGTAGGCATAATGCGTATGTGTTATGTAACACGTATGCGTTATGCTTTGGTGATTCTCGAGCCAAAAAAATTAAAACACAAACACTTTTTAACAAAACATGTAGCATTTTACTTTTTTTCAGATTCTTGTCCACTTTTTGGCCCCCCAACTTCATGCACTTACCCAGAGGTTTCACTCAGAAAATTGGTATTTATTATGTTGAGACATTTCTTGTAGCTAAAATGAATATTGTTAGGGCCTTATTTGCAATTGCCTCTCAATTTGGGTGGGAAATCGACCAAATGAATAAGAAAAATGCTTTTTTGAATTGTGATTTAAAAGAAGAACTTTAAATGTTTCAACCTAAAGAATTTGAAGAAATTGGTCGAGAAAACTATGTTTGTAAGTTGATAAATCCTTGTATGGTTTAAAACAAACTCTTAGCACTTGGTATGTGAAAATTGTTTCCTTATTTAAACTATTAGGTTTTGTTAATTGTTCTTCTAATAATGATATATTCATTAAACAATAAGGCTCACATATTATCATTCTATGTATATATGTTGATGATTTTCTTATGTCTTGTGACAATTTTAATTTAATTCATAGGATTAAAGAGAAATTGAAGTAGCACTTTGAAATGAATGAGTTAGGTCTCTCACATCATGTTATTTGTATGATTGTATTTCATTCTATTGTTATTTTTCAAACCACAATATGTAACCATTGTATTGAAAAAGTTTCTTATGATTGATTGTAAACCATTTTCTACTTCAATGGAAGTTGGAATAAATACTGATCATAAATCTGCATATGAAAAAGGTTGATCGTATTTTATATACGTTGTTAGTTGATAGTTTTATTTATCTAATTATAACTAGATCAGATATTTCCTATACAAAAGGAATTACTTCAAGGTTTATGCAGGAAATTTTTTTAGCAATCATTGGAATCTTGCAAAAAAGAAAATTAGATATTTGAAAGGAACAATCAATTATGGGTTGCATTATAATAAGAATAAAAATGTTATCTTATATGGATTTTGTGATTGATATTGATTTGTGTTATAAAATATATTGGATATGTGTTCAATTTTTTTAGTGTAGGAACCATTACTTGGAACAACAAATAAAATCAACAGTATCCATTTTTTCTACTGAGGTAGAGAAGTACAATGGAAGAAATAAAGAAGTCATGTGGCTGCAACGGCTGTTGGTATAGATACACATGGAAGCTAAAGGAAGTATTTATCTTCTATGTGGTGGTCAGAGTTGTATTACTCTTGATTAAGAATCCAGTTCAACATCAAAGGACAAAGAACATTGAGATACATATACGCTTCACCCGTGAGAATGTGCAAAGTGATGAGATAAATCTCAAGTTCATGTTAATTGAAGAGGGTATGTTGCTGACATCTTCACAAAGTCCTTGAGTGGTGTAAAGTTTTTTCACTTCATGAAAATCTTGGATTGTCAGAGTTACCATTGAGAGGGAGTGTGCATGACAATGTCACCTCCTAATGGAACTTGGTTTTTGTAAGAAGAACCTTCGGGCATTTGTAAAAGACCTTCGGGCAAGTGTAAAAAGACCTTCGGGCATGTATACCTCCTCGACTTCTTTTTTAGAAAGAAGTGTAGAAAGATCTTAAAGGAATTCTTCAGTAAACTCTTTAGTGCTATTGAGTTTACTGGTAAACATCTAGTACAAGCATATTGTTAAGGAGATCCTTGGTTGTAAAAGGCTCCTATATGCTTAGGTTTAATAACCTTTTATGAGAACCTGTGAGAACATGTAAAACTCACAAATCATATTTAGTCCACTGATAACATGGGATGATCTTTGGGATTCCAAATCCTTTTGTACCGAAAGGTAAATTGAGTATGATGAAGGTGTTATAATTCCTTCAACTATATGCTATCCTAAAACCTTTATGGTTTAAGGATTATAAATCTTGTAGTGTACCACGGGTAGGTAATCTATTGGCATATGTTATATTAACCCACTTAACATTAAGGGGGAGTGTTGGAACATAATGATTAAGTGGTCTGGCCAACCCTTAATGTATATGGGTCCATCACTAATATATAGGTTAATATTTAATAATATGAAATATTTCTATTTCTATTATTAAATATACCAACCTAGGTATATACTTTAGGTTAAATATTTAATATCATGAAATAATTATATTTCTAATATTAAATATTATAAACCTAGGTGTATGTGTCAACCATTTTAGGTTGAAAAGGTGGGTCGGGAGACATACCCGATCACCTTATATAAAAAGGACTCTAGGTCCTCATTTGATATATTCGGGAAATATATCAAAGGTGTGAAAATCAAGTGATTTGGTTTTACCTTTAGTAAATAGGGTTTCAAAGGAGGAGGTGATCTTACTGGATGTAAAATAAGTTCTATGAAGTAAAAGGTTATTTTCAAAGTGGTTTTTACCCTATTGGGGTTTTCCACTATAAATATTGTGTCACCTGTGTTATTTACTTTCCTATAATTATTTTTATTTATTTACTTATGTTATGATGTAATCTTTATTTAAATATTTATTTTAACATTATGTAATATGTAAGTTGATTAAATCATTTTCTTGTTTACACTCTCCGGATTCAGAAATTCATCGTTTACAAGGATCACTTTCAGGTACAATCAAGCTCAAGGAAAATACAATGGCAACTACAAGTAAGACACAAGGCCATGCTCAAGATCAAAATCAATCATGAATCCAGTTAATTGGAATATAGATCTACAGGAATTTTTTATGCCCCCACATTCTGACAGTTTTGCAAATGAATTCAGAATATAAGGATTTGATCGATGCAACGTGATTTGTATGGGCTCGTTAAAATTCCCCAGTTTGAAATAGATCAAGATATTGTGAATTACCTACTCTCCTCTTACAATACAAAGGAGAATCCGTTTACTATTACTATGGATGACGGTTGTATGTTTCAATTCGGTGTTGATCTAGCTAATATTCATCGCGTAATAGGCCTTTCCATATAAAAATTTATCCGTTGTCACAATGAAAGAAACCCTGGTCAAAACTACCTAAAAAAGTACCTTGAATCAACTTTCGGTTTTCATGTTGATTGTACGTATAAACTGTTTTCAATTTTTTATTTTTTATTTTAAGTTTTCGATATTAACCTCTAATCTGTAATCTCTAACCTGTCTTTTTGGCTTTTTGTAGTTCATGTCAACAAATCAAGATGTGGTGTGGATACGCAAGGAATTACACACCATTTTCTTGCTTCTATGATATATTTATTACAAGCCATAATTGTTTTGCAGGGATGGAAAACTGACATACCAAATTGAGCTATTGCATATATTCTTACAACTATCGGAAATCAAAAAATTGATTGGTGCACGTTTTTATACAAATAAAATCAAAAATGATATTAAAAATGCATTGCTTTCCGAAAAAACCATTCATTCACTCCACAAACTACCTCCTTGGCCTTTATTATGAGGCTCTTTTTAATTTAAAAGATAAACCAATTCCTACTTGCACAACCATGAAACAATGAAGAATTTGTCGATTCCATTTCAATAACAACATGGTATAAGTTTGTATTTGACATAAGACTAACATTATGTTCATCTAGAATCTGATTAATTATTGACTGTTTGCAGAAAATATTTTTGGAGGCCATTTCCACGAAAAAAAAGTTGCATCAAGAGGAAGAGCCCAACAACACACTGTTGTTTGGCAGATTCACAATCTGAAATGGAAGTTCACTCATCTTCACAATCGCCAAACGTTTGAATTTTTTTCCAGAGACGTAATACCCTAACGTTTATTATTTACAAATTCCCATTTTGTATTTTCAATTTACCATTTACCATTGAATTCACATACAATCGAAATAAATTGTAGACACCCCAATTTCACATCTATCCTAAATCAATTAATTCCCCTTCCTCATTTCCCACAAAAATACACTTCGAATTAATCAAATATAATTTGATTAATTATCCATTTCAAAATCTAAAAATAATCTAATCCTCACCACATGTCATTATTCTCCATGTTTTTCCACTATTGAATTAAAAATTCAAATTCAAATCCTCACCCACCATTCGTGGTCCCCACTCACCTAAAATCCTTGAATTAAAAAATAATTCCCTAACCCATTTTCACTGACCTAATCTTGACTTTCCAAACCACTCACATAATCTTGCCCACATTTTCAAACCACCCACTTAATCTTGCCCACATTTTCAAACCACTCACTTAATCTTGCCCACATTTTCAAACCATGATTACTTAAATTAATCTAAGTTAATCACTCCCTCAGGCTATAAATACAACCTTACCCCTCCCCTCTAAAGTACATTGAATTTTTAGAATAAGCTTTCATGTCATATCTAAGTTCTTGCATCCTTTGAGATAAAGAACATCATTTTGCCTATGTCCTAATGCCAAAATAGTCTCATAAATTTTTTTCCCATCTAGTGCAAAGTAAGAAGATCATTGTTGCAGGAAGGTCTTGCTCCGTCTTGAAGAAAAGCACCTACATATCACAAAATCAGGGCTCAATCCAAGTTTCCTAGCCCATTCTGAGGTTTGCTATGGAACGTGAAGGAGGAGGTATGATTATTGGTATTTTATTTCCTTGAGTAGTGTATTTTTCCTAGCTTACATTCTGGCACACCCGGTTACTTTCGATTTATTACCATTAATTTCTCAATTAGTGGTTTTATCTGTTCTTTGTTTATTATTATTCATAATTATTTCATTTTCTGTTCCTTATGGTCTTCTTTGGTTAACCTTCACGTTTGGGTAGTAATTTTTTTTATGGTGTAATTGTATCTGTTGATGTTATAGCAACAATGAAACTTTGAAGCTCATCTTGTCTTTGATCTCCTCGGTGCTTGGTGTTTAGTTGACTAGTTTTAGGCTTTGCTATTTACTCGTCATCTGTAGCAACGCATGAACTATCCATTAGTTTATCATCTTACTGTCATGGGACAACCAATCCGGAAATGCATTTATTTATTTACTTTTGCTAAAATAACCTGCTTTGTAGGAAGTTAATCATTTTTTTTTCTTTTATTTTAATCAATCATTTTGCGATCTAACTCTTTCTTTCTGACCCTTTATTGTTCTTTTTTAAAATTGCTGTCAAAATTTTAGCTTCTCAGGTAAAGTACAGAAGTCAGAAAATAAAAAAAACCAGCTCCCAGGATGTTTTTCTCATGTTTAAAGATTTTCATTCAGAGCATTCTCGTAGCCCATCTTCCGGAAGCCATAACTTTTGCTCCCGAACTTGGAATGACTTCATTTTTTTTAACGGAAAGGTATTGAAAAGATATATGCAATGAAAAAATAATTTTTAGATTTAGATTTATGAAAAATTTTGGTTTCATTTCTTCTAAGGACCTATCTTTTTAACAAAAAACAACAAAATTATAGTTTTATTTATTTATTTATTTATTTATTTTTAATTTTTATTTCACGTAACATCCTCACACGTATGCTCTTTCCTCGCACTTCAAAAGTGATCTTGGAAATCAGAAACGTGAGGCCACTCGAGCTCTAGCACAATAATTTTTTTTTAATTTTTAATTTTTTGCCTTACATTTCAATTTTCCACGACAACACTTCTAGGTAACGTTTTCACCCTCTTCTTTCATCATTTTTTTTTTTTGTGAAAATAATCATTATCGCTATTTCGTAATCATGATTAATTGCAATAATTATTAACATTTAAAAAAAAAAATCGAAAATCAAAAAATCAGAAACTATTCCAATTGTATCCGCGTATGCTCTTTTTCTTGTGCCTTCGAGCGATCTGGAAAATCAAAAACGATCACAATTTTTTTAGTTTCTTGTTCTAACATTGCAGGATCCTCTAGCTTTATTTTCTAATTGTCATTTTAATAATTATTTTCCTTTGTCATATTCTTAATATTTGTTTGGTCGTTGGTTGTGTATGCTCTTTTCCTGTGCCTTTGAGCGATGTGGCAAATCAAAAACAACCACGATCACTTTTCTAACATTTCATTTGCAGGATAACTACTAATTTGTTTTCTATAGAACCGCGTTGCTGGAATATTGTCAAAAACAAAAAACAAAACAAAAACAACAAAAATCTCCAAAAATACCACCATTCAAAGAAAATTGCTAAAACAAAAAAAAAGTACGCTCAGGTACGTAATTATTTTCTGCTAGTGATTTATTTCAAGTTGGAAAGAACCCTGCGTTTAATCACTTTATCATATTGTTTGTACACGTAGACGAGGTGGATTTCATCACCACCAAAGCTACACTGGTGACGTGGACTTGACTACCACGCACCAACAGCATTTGCATCTGCATTACACTTTGAGACATAGTCTCATCACAGCGTTTGGTATTTACCTCGCCGCTGCTCTTCACTTACAGGTAATGTTGTCATGCAGCACATGCGAGTCATGCCTAAATAGCTATAACAACGAAGCCTGGGCATCATCCCTATAAATCTTCGGGGAGTTATAAGGACACCATACACATTCATCTCTCCATCCCCTTCCACCTTTTCACAAAACCTGTTCTGGGACGTGGTGATTCACTCCGAAACAGGCAAGTAAGAATTGGTGAGTCTCCTCCAGTGCTCTAAGGGTTCCCCGTACCAATTATGTCCCCGTACAGAATTAAGTATATCAGGACTAGGGTATATCGGAGGACGCATCTTCTTGGAGTAATAAGAGCCTGCATCCACCATTTCACAGCATACTTGTATGATTGCATGAAACAATTATCATTCCTAAAGGAGTCTACCTCATAATCCAAAACAATTTGATATCCACATGACTGTTTGTTGTTTGTAAACAAAATAGTTTAGCATTGTTTTTATCATAAAACTTGGCTAATATCAATGTGTTCATTATAAAAGTTCAAATCATAATCGTGTTCCACAACAAAAAAATTTCTCGACCGATTCAATACCAAGCGAAAACATTCAAACAATCCAACAATGACAGATCAAACCGTCACACTGATTTCATTAGCCTACTTCAGCCAACAACACACTCCACTATAGTTTGTCTTAAGCTATATCCAACTAGATATTGAGTGACTTGCGTTCACTCCCCATATCTCATCAATTGTCAGAAACATCCTTTATAGCTTGTTTCCAGCTATATCAAAATGACATTGGATGACTTGTTTGAGTTCACTCATTATTTTATCCACCATCGCATTTATCCAAATCACAGCCAACACAAATCCTTTCACAACCATATCGTGATTAACTTATTCAGGTTACTCTCCCTGTCAATAGTCTAGAGTTTTTTTAAGTCAAATCTAGACAACGTGCAACAAATCGTCTAATAACTCGTCTCGAGTTACATCATCATCATATTGAGATAACTTGTTTGAGTTACTCTCCTTATCAGTCATCAAAAGCTTATTCTCGATAAATCCAAAGTAATCAAAGTCATCATGGTATTCACTCGTAGTTACAATCATGAAAATGATGATGAAGAATTCACACAACCAGAACTCACCACTGAAGAACAAGAACAAGTCAATAGGGTGATAGAACAAAACAAAAATGAATATTTGTTACGCATCCTAGCCATGGGGGCAAAACTACCCTCTGACTTCGGGACTGAAAATTTAAACAAACTCATCGACAATGGTGAATCCAGTTATCACAATGAAATACCCAAAAATCCAAATGGTTCTTAGGCCAAATAATTATTCACTAAAATCCAAGATTTAACAAAGAAACTTGAGGAAACAACGACTAGAGCTGAAAGATTAAAAGACCTCAATCTAGATTCCAATACTCACGACATGTTTAATAAACCGTCCCCAGCTTCTCCATTTGCACAAGAATGGAAACTTATGAAAGACACCATTCAGGGACTGCAAAAAACAATTGAAACAATTCAACTTTGAATAATTGTGTCCTTATCCATTTGATACAAAGATATCACGCTTACCATTTCCATCATCCTTTGAAATCCCAAAGTTTGATAAAACAAAAGTAAAGGAGACCCCCGTGAACATGTCAAGCAATTTTACATGCAATGTTAGGAAGTTACCTATCAAAACACGTACCTTTTACGATTATTCCCCCAAAGTTTAGGAGGACAAGCTTTAGACTGGTTTTTCCATCTACCCAAAGGGTCGGTCATGACATTTACAGATTTATCAGAGGAATTTGTCAAACATTTTTCTTATAACTTAGACTCAGAAATAACCATGCTTGATCTCTACAACACTAGGCAAAGGCCCAAACGAAATTTTTTGCTTCTTTTTTACAAAGATGGCGCGGAATTGCAAGCCGATTTCCCTGCTCAGTACCCAAGAGACAACTAGTTAGCATTTTTTGTCCCTAATCTCAATGCAGAATTATCATTCCACATGCAAATGAATTGTCTAAATATTTTTGAAGAAGTCATCGAAAAGGGGACACAAATTGAAAAAATCCCTCATTTCTAAGGGCTTACTTAAAGCACCCTTTAGAGACAAACCTTATCGAGACACTCCTCCAAACCAGGAACAAATCTAAATTCTTTAACCGGAATCGAAATATTGTCAACGATGGTGTTACTGATTCCCGCCATGTCCGAAATGTCCAAATCCATCCCACCACCACATTAAAATATAAACAACCCATCATTATCCCTAGAAAGGAAGTTCCTTCTAGGGATCGACGAAGAGAGTTCACTCCTCTCGGAGAAATTCTATCTAATGTCTTTCGTCATTTGGCAAATGCTAATATGATTACATATCCCATTGTCAGACCCTTCGAAGAAGGACAACCCAAACCAAATTGGTATAAAGAAAACAAATATTGTGATTACCATCGCATAAAAGGGCACTCCACAGATCGATGCATGCAACTCCACCATTATGTCCAAGACCTGATTGAACGTGGAGACATAGAAGTTGAAAATACTTCTGAGATAAAAAAACCTAATGAAAAACTTCACATGTTCAAAAATCCGTTCCCTAATCATGATAACAATTCAAAAGATAAGGGTCAATCATCAAGTAATGTTGAGTATGACTCAGTCATCTCGACCATAGATTATGACCAAAACTTAGTGGCAACTATAAAGATCAGAACTGACTGCGCAATTACCACTAGACAGAAAAAAATATGGGTCCCTACAACAAAAAAATCTACCACTTCGTCCCCGGCATCACCTCCTAATCCACCATCTAATTCTGCCGCCAATTCCTCTCCACAACCTATGCCGTCATTTAATATTGTCAAATAATTAGAGAAGACTCCCGCACAAATTTCAATCATGGAACTACTTAATTCTTCTCTCGCACTACAACGCATCCTTATGCAAACATTGAATAATGCTCGTGTCCCTGAGGACATCAATTCACAACAATTTTAGGCTTTAATTACACATCTTACAGTCCCCGATCCTATTTGATCTTTTGGTCCCGATGACATGTTTAATCCCAATATCACTAATAATCATTCTTTATACGTCGAGGGTTATGTAACTCATCGTAAAATCAAGCGCTTCTTAATCGACAACGGATCAGCATTAAATATTTGTTTCCATGAAACTTTAACGTTGTCTAGGTTACACTGAAAATGATTTGGAAAACAATATCATAACCATTCGTGGGTATGATAATAGCGAAAGAAATTCTGAAGGCACAATCACGTTGCCTCTCCAAGTTGGACCCATCACCTTAGACACGATCTATCATGTGGTAGATGTAGAAGTTGCCTATAACATTCTTATCGGCCAACCGTGGATTCGTGCCATGAAATCCATCCCATCAACATTCCACCAATGCATTAAGTTTCCTCATTTGGACAAGGAATTTACATTACTTGCAGATCCCCGACCTTTTGAGTATTGTAGATTCCTTGAAGGACGGTATCGACATGATCACTATTGTCCATCAACAGATAAATATGCTCCACCTCGCATAATCCCTAATGACACATGCATTGATCCTGATACACTCCCTAATAATAATCCAAAACCATCATCTCATAACCAAAACACATTTTCCAATCCATTATCATCCGCTCGTCAACCACCTTCCACCAGTCCTCCTCCCACTAATCAATCATCTTCTTTCCACTAATTAAGCTTCTTCCAGCAACAATTATTCTTCCACCACACCATCTTCTTCTTCACCAAGCCAATCTTCTTCATCCAACCACACCTCCTCTATTAAGATACCTCCTCCTTGTGAATAGCCAACCTTCATCCTTCAATCCACCCCCTTCTTATTATAACCCATTCTCTTCATCTTTTATGACTACCAAACTGACTTCCCCATCACATGAGGTACCTATTGGTCCCCCATCTCACACATTTAAAATCATTGACATGGGATACGGTGAATATCAATTTCAAAAGATGACAGACTCTTTTTATATCACCAAATCCCCACATAGCTATGGAAAACCTAACGCTTCACATCTGAGAATCCATCCCAATTACCAAATGGGTCAGTCAGTTTGGAAAAAGTTTGGTCATCTTGACAACGAACATATTCCAAGTTCTTCAGGATCTTGGTTATATAATGACAACTTTGCTCCATGTTATGAGTCCCCTCAATTTACCAAAGCTCACTGAATAATGAAAAATATGCGATGGCAGGGTAAAGGACTCGGCCCAAATGAAAAAGGTCATTTAGACCCTATAAATTTCACACAACATCACGGTAAACATGGTCTAGGTTTCAAGGTGTTTGATGTCACTCCCATAATAATTTCAAGGTGACAATGATGACACTAGTTTTAATAATGACATTTGGTCTCCATGTAGTCTTTTTGAGGACCTCGCTAAAACACATCTTGCCTTTGAGCATTTCTCTATTAATGTCATCAATTTTGAGCCTACACATCTGAGTCTCATAGACCATGGCCAACCACATCATGTAGCCATGGACATGTTCCAAAATGATGAAGCCATCGAAGAATTCCTTGGAACTCGCGACTAAATACCTACTTCAGACCATAGAAAAGGATTTGAAATCAATCTAAATGAATCGACCTATTTTGGGGTAGAGATAAACTATTCAGATCCTTCACCCTCAAAAATTTTGGATCAAAAACGCAAACAGAGGATTTCCCATAGTCAAAACCTCACCGCCACCCTATCCAATAAACATGTCAAAAAATTCCAACAAGCACCCGACACTGATAACCTATATCAACCATTAGCATTGTTCTCTAAAAAGGATACATCTAAAATGCTTGTAGAAGAAACAAAAGACATAAACATTGGCACCACTAAACTTGTCTGACCAAGAATGCATGGAATTCACAACACTCCTTATTGAATTCCAAGATATATTTGCATGGACATATAAGGACATGCTAGGCCTGGACCCATCTCTTGTAGTACACCATCTTGTGGTACATCCAGATGTAAAACCTATAAAGTAAAAAACTACATAAAATGCATCCCCAAGTTGCATTACTTGTTAAAGTCGACCGAACTCGATAAACTCTTAGAAGCTGACTTCATCAAACCTATTGATTATTCAACAGGGATATCTAACATAGTTCTGATCATGAAGAAAAACCTTGGCATCAGAATATGCACAGAATTTCATGACATCAACAAGGCTTGTCCCAAAGATGACTTTCCCTTGCCAAATATAGACATGATTGTTGATTCTACGATAGGCCATGAAATGCTGTCCTTAATGGATGGATTCTCTGGTTACAATCAAATACCTATTGTTGAAGGAGATAAACATAAAACGACATTTACTACACCATGTGGCACCTTCTGTTATAAGGTCATGCCTTTCAGCTTGAAAAATGTTGGTGCCACCTATCAACGAGAAATGACTGTTATCTTCCATGACATGTTACATGATATCATGGAAGATTATTTTGATGATATATTAGTAAAATCTAAAACATGAATAGGGCATCCAAGTGTGTTGAGACGTATTTTCGATAGATTACGTGAGTATAAGGTTCGTCTTAACCGAAAGAAATGTGTGTTTGGAGTAACCTCTGGTAAATTATTAGGGTTTATTGTCTCATGAAGAGGCATAAAAGTGGATCCTGCAAAAGTCAAAGCTATTATGGAAATGCCTCCTCCTCAAAACCTAAAAGAATTACGTAGTCTTCAGGGAAAGATACAATCTATTCGGCGTTTCATATCACAGTTGGCTGACAAGTGCCATCACTTTAATCAGTTACTCAAGAAAGATGCACACTTTCACTGGAACCACAATTGCCAAGATTCTTTTGCTA
Organism: Taxus chinensis; assembly: GCA_019776745.2. Classification (NCBI taxonomy): domain Eukaryota; kingdom Viridiplantae; phylum Streptophyta; class Pinopsida; order Cupressales; family Taxaceae; genus Taxus; species Taxus chinensis. The sequence goes on along the minus strand of JAHRHJ020003509.1, from coordinate 8,776 downwards.
AGTTAAAAGAATACCTCTATAGTCCACCTGTTCTTATGTCACCAGTTGCCGATAAACCTATGTTGCTTTACACATCTGCCATTGAACATGCCATAGGAGCTCTACTAGCACAACATAACAATCAAGGAAAAGAACAGGCTATATATTACCTTATTTAAACACTTATTGAGCACGAAATAAATTATTCCCAAATCGAAAAAGTATGCTTAACGGTTGCCTTTGCATTCCATAAGTTACGTCATTACTTGCTCAATCACACAACTAAGTTGATTGCCAAAATTGATCCTCTCAAGTATTTGTTGTCTAGACCCGTTCTCACGGGAAGAATGTCTAGTTGGGTCGTATTACTTAGTGAATTCGATGTCGAGTTTGTTCCGCAAAAAGTAATTAAAGGACAAGCCCTTGCCAACCAACTTGCCAAGGCACCCCTTCCTGGCACAGAACCACTTTAGTTTTCTTTTCCTGATGAAGATATTCTACACATAGACATCGCGCCAACTTGGACTCTATTTTTTGATGGATCTTGTAATCTCCATGGCTTAGGGGCTGGTATTTTGCTTATCACACATAACGGACATGTTATCCCCAAATCATTTCGCTTAGCATTTCCATGTACCAACGATAACACAGAATATGAAGCTCTCGTCGTAGGGTTAAAACTGGCTATATCTTGGAATCTTACAGAATTAGCTGTATTTGGTGATTCTTTACTTATCATCAAGCAAGTTACCGATGAATACCAAGTCAAGGATGAAAAACTTATCCCATATAAATGCATGGTGGATAGTCTTCGAAGCTATTTTCGATTAATTAGCTTTGATCAAATTCCCAGAATTCGTAATAAATTTGCCGATGCTATGGCAACCATCAAATCCCTATTAGAAATCGCATCTAGTCAACCCCAGGCTACATTTTCTCGTTGAACATCTCTTAATGCCTGCCTATGATCTTCCTGAAAACACTATGGTATGTGAGATTGTGGGTCCGAATAACCCTTGGTACAATGATCTTTATACCTTCATTCGTGATAAAACATTTCCTGACGACATGAAACCAATGCATAAACGTGCTTTAGCACAATGTTCTTCTCGTTACACCATTTTAGCAGAAACTCTTTATAAACGAGGATATGATGGCACCTTGCTCCGATGTCTTAATCAGGAAGAATCCTCGAGTGTCTTAGCTGAAGTCCATTCTGGTATCTGTGGAGCACACATGAATGGTATCGCCTTAGCTAAGAAAATCCTGCGAGTTGGATATTATTGGCCCACCATGGAAAGTGATGCATGTCATTTTGTCAAACGTTGTCAAGCATGTCAAAAGCCATGGAAATCTTATCCACGCACCTTCCCAAGCATTATAATTGATAACCACACCATGGCCCTTCTCCCAATGGGGACTTGACCTCATTGGTAAAATCAGACCAACATCTTCTGATGGACATAAGTTCATCATTACCGCTACCGATTACTTCACTAAATGGGTAGAGGCTATGCCTCTCACTTATGTTACCGGTAGCCAAATATCGAAATTTATTTTCAATAATCTCATATGTCGATTTGGTATTCCATCCGCTCTAGTTGCAGATAATGGTAAATCATTTAAAAATCAAGGATGTAAAAGACCTAGCCAAATGTTTTCACATCAAACTTAAATGCTCCACTCCATACTACCCTCAGGGCAATGGTCAAGCGGAAGCAACCAATAAGACCTTAAAATCCATCATGGAAAATATTGTCAACACCCATGGACGTAATTGGCATACTCAAATTTACCCAGCTCTTTGGGCTTACCGTACATCTTATCGCACACCTACCGGAGCCACCCCATTTTCCCTTGTTTATGGTTGTGAAGCCATTTTACCTATTGAGATAGAACTCCCATCCTTGAGAATCTCCCTTAAATATGTAATTAATGAAGATGAATACCGACAGTCATGGCTTCAGGAGCTTGAGATTCTCGATGAAAAATGACTTAATGCTCTCAATCATCTTCAAGTCTATTAAAACCGACTACAACGCAGTTATCATAAAAATGTAAGACCTAGAGAATTTGAAATTGGTGACCTTGTTTTAAAAGAAAATCAAAAGAATACCACTAAAGAACGAGAAAAACAAGGAAAATTTGAGCCTAATTGGTCAGGACCCTATGTAATCACAGCTAAATTTGGCTCTGGAGCCTATAAATTGGCCACTTCAGATGGTCGAGATCTTGATGAACCAATGAATGCAGTTCATTTAAAGAAATTTTATCCTTGAGATGTTCGCTATTCCAGGATACAATGTGTACATTGTTCCTTTTGTATTGCTTATCTCCGAATAATTTAAATTTATTCATTTCCATTGGTAGATATTTTCTTTATCAAAATCACATCTTCATATTTATCATCATGAGACAAGTGTTAGTATAAATCCTATTAACTTTGTGAGCGTCATACTTCTTCTACTTTCAGTTGCTTTCCTCTATGGTCATACCTAGAAGCTTACTGATGGTAATATATCCCTTTCTAATACATTCTCTCTTTCATAACAAAGCTCTAAAATTCATTACCCAGTTCGTTTGGTCGTTCACCTCAGTCTTTGATGTTGAACACTCGCGTCCTACTAGTCATGTGTGGGGCTGAGATTGGGGGCAGACGTTTCTTCCCAAATACAAAGCACTATTGTAAAAAATAAAAAATCCATCAATTCAATAACTTATGAATAATTCATTGTCACATCTTTCGTCCTTTCATAGCCTTTGGTGTTGAGCCCACACTTTTTACTAGTAGTGTGAGACTGGGAATGGAGGAAGGTGCCCTTACTCATCTACGTCTTGTCTTCGGTGATAAACCCTTGCCTCTTACAAGTGGCATGGGGCAAAGCGTAGAGCGTCATTCTCATACAACCATAAAAATATTGCAAAATATTCCCAAAAAAATTAAAATAAAACAAAGCAAAAAAAAAAGACTAAAAAGAAATTCACTTGCCTATATTTTTCCTTTGGTGATGAGCCCTTGCTTCTCACTAGTAGCATGGGGCAAGGCATAGGGATTCATTTCAAAAATACAAAATCTTATAGTGCTTACAAATTATAGAATCCCCAAACACGTAATTTAGATGCCTAAGTGAAGAGAGAAACTATCCCTTAACCTCACATCTTATCAATCAGTAGGCCACATAACTGTCTAAGTCTAGCATATGACTCATAAAGTGAAATCTATTTTTTGAAACCGGTTCAGTACCATTATGAAGAATGGAGTCATAATTTCCCAAAGGGATTGTTGTTAGCATTTGTCTCTATATTTATTATCCACCTCCTGCGTCCTTCTTGATTCTTAGTGATGAGCCCACACATCTTACTAGTTGTGTGGACGTCAAGAATGGAGCTGAAATTCTTTTCATCATATCATCACCACCATATCCTGCCAATGAAAAGAGAATTTGTGTTATTCTGAGCATAAGTTACCACACTGAACACGCTACATACGAATAATATCCTAGTTTATCGCCTCTTAAAAATAAGTCTGCACTCTGGGCCATAAATTGGCACTCACTTAGTGTAAAAAAATCTACCAAACATTGTGAAAATCGTCAAAAATCCAAAAACATTTGAAAATCATCAAAAATCCAAAAACATAGTGTAAAATTGTCAAAAATCTACCAACACCTTTGAAAATCGTCAAAAATCTAAAAAACAGTGTAAAAATCTCAAAATCCAAAAACATTTAAAAATCGTCAAATTCTCAAGTATAAAAATCCCTCAAAAAAAAAAAAAAAACATTCAAAAATCTCCCAAAAAAAAAAAAAATTATAAAATTCAAAAACAAACATTAGAAAATCCAAATATCCAAAAACAAAAACATTAGAAAATATCCAAAATACAAAAACATTTGCAAAAATTTTCAAAAGACCAAAAACATCCACAAAATCGTAAAAAATCAATAAGCAACACAATTCATCCTTTGAACTCTTATCCCAAACAAATTGTCTAACCACCTTATGCCTACCAATTTCAAACCACTTCTCCTCACGTGAATCCTCGCTTGGGGAAAATCCGGCTATCATTGTTTCTTTGTTTGAAGAGACTGACCCAATCCCTTGTACCCCTACTTGGGGGCACATCTAATCAATCATCACTGTGGAACACGTTAGGGACACGTTTACTGGTTCTTGTGTTGCATTATTAGTGGTAAATTATTAATTGCTTTCTTGTATCTTGATATATTACAGGGGGCATCTTGATTTTATGTATCCTAGTGTTCTCTGTAATATTCTTATTGTTATCTGATTGCATGTCGTACTGGGGCATCATACTTTCTTGATGGCCTCTGTCTATGCTCTCTTCTATTTGCATATCGTACTGGGGCATCAAACCTTTTTTTATGGCCCATGTCTATGCTATCACGCATATTACAATCTAGTCATCCTGATATTTTATATCACGATGCATCCTGTTATGTGCTATATTAAAATTAAGATGCTTTTCGTCACGTGAGTATCTTCCTGCATGATCAACATCTTACTTTGCACCCCATCCATTCACCCATACTAATGAATTCTCCAGTTTACGAATCCTACTTGATTACTGTTTGCAGTTTGCGAATCCTACTTGACGATCTTTCTTAAGTAGCATTCACTATCCAGCAGCTCCTTCTCCCCCACCATGATCACCATGTATTCGATCCATTCATTCTCACTTCTTATTTTTACTCCTCCGCCCCTTATACCCATATTACCCTTCTCACCATTCCTGTCCCCTCGCACCCATTGGTATTCTTTCCTTTCACCCTTTTTCTTCCCGCTTGACAATCTTCCTTAATAACCCCTTCTATATGGAATCCTCAGTCAAGGTTTACCCTCTCCCTAAAATCTTCCCGCTTGTAGAAGCTTCTTCACCACCTGCCCTCTCATCAAATAACCATCACCACCAAACACATCTTCCAACTCCACCTCTTCTACTTCCCATTCCCGCATCATTACTCTGACCACGTGGGCATCCCAATTAAGGATTCCCCTCACACTCTCCTCCCTCCACTGCATATATTCCTTCATCCATTCATGTTACACTCCTCTGTGTCCTTTCTTTCTTATTATCACCTCATCTCATATCATATACCACTTAGGCATACCTCACTCACTCTTTTCTCATCCTTCCCCAAATCCACCTTATCCATGGTCATCCTACTTACACGCTCTCGTAGTATGGCGAATTCACTTGAGGGTTCCCCTTCAGTCCATTTTGTCATACCCTATTCCCACCAACTCTAACATCATCCCTCTTCTTCCTCAGTTTGGCGATCTTACTTAACCATTCCAGTGGCATGGCAATCTTACTTAATACTTCCACTTAAGGTTGATTTACCCTGTGGCCTTCCCCCATCCCATCATATTTCCCCCATCTTATTTCTCCCACCTCTCATCGCGATCATTTTCTTCACCGTACCATTCCACCCCTATCCCCAATATCATTTTGTCTTTCTCTTTACATATCATCCCTGTCGGTTGGGTGACCCTACGAAACCTCTCCAGCAGTATGACGATCTTACTTAAGAGATTCTCTTAAGCATGACATGTCATCTTACACTCACCCATCACTCTCCAATCTCACCATCCATATTTCCTCTTCATTCCCTATCATTACATCTTTTTCCCACCACTATAACCCTCCTCTGCTTGGCAATCTTACTTAACCACTCACCCGGCATGGCGATCTCACTTAAGAGTCCCTCTTAAGGATGATCTGTCTCCTTGCCTTTCCCCATCACTACACACCCTTCACCCTTCATTTTTTCTCGGCATTCCCCATTATCACATCCTTTCACCTCCTTTTCGATTCTCGCAAACACCACTTCTCGCTTGACCATTTGTCATCTCCAGTTTTGCTCACATGGCAATCTTACTTAACCACTTCCATCACATGACAATCTTATGTCAAGGTCCTCCCTACACTTAACTTGTCATCGTGAACTTCTCCCCCGCCTCATTCTTCGTTCACTTTGTTGATCACCTCTTCCACCTGGTATCTCCTATTACCCACTTTTTCCTCCTACTATTATCCTTTCTCCACATATCCTCTTACAACATACAACTCATCTCTTCCACCTCCAATCACATTCTTTTCCCCCATTTTCCCCTTCTTGATCCATCACCCTTCATACCGTTTCTTCCCATTATTTTCATGTCTTCGTTCTTCATCCTCACCTCGTTCATCCTCATCACCCACATCCTCTCCTCGCTTCCACTTAGTGCTAACTCATCCCTCCCATATTCTTCACTCTTTCCACTTCCTCTTCTCAAATTCCCCCCACATTTCTACCCACACACACATTTTCCATTATTGTTAACACTCCTATATCATTCTTTCCATCATCATCTTCTCTTCCTGCACTAATAATTGTCAACGGGTTTTCCCTAAAAATTATCAATCCTCATTCTGCACGACCTCATTCACTCCCTTGGACCTTCTAGAGTTTCCCTTCATTCCTTCCCTCCTTTAAGCCCACCACTCATTGTCAAAGGGTTTTCCCTAACGTCCCTTTGTTGGCGTTACCCTTTCCAGTCCTCATTAGTTTTCTCCTTTTCTTCATTTTTTCTCTCACCCTTCCCCACCACTCATTGTCAAGGGGATTTCCCTAATGTACCCTCATTGGCATTTCCTCTTCTATCCCCTATTCTCTTTTCTCTCCTATTCTTTTCCCTCACTCCTACCCTTTCTTGTCGCTTCTTACCCATCTCTCCATCTCCTCTTTGCCCTTTTTCAATATCTTTATTGTCTTCATCATACATCCTTTTCCTATTTTCTCGTCATCCTAGTATCCTCATTTCATGCATCTCCACATCTTTTCAAATCGATGTCATTCCTCCCCTCTTTCTTCTTTGAACATTCCTTTATACCATTCCCTTTCCACTTATTACCCCCTTTCTGTATTCCCTTCCTTCTACATCATTTTCTTTGTTATTCTCTTCTCTCTCCCACCCCTCATCTTATTTCCCTTCCCTTGTATCATCTTCTTCCCCTTTTTCCATCACGTTTCCTCCTTACTTCCCCATTGATAACCTGGTTGTTCAGCGTTGTCCTATCTTTTTTATCATACCACCCTCCACATGCATCTCCATACGATCTGTTCCATATTCTTGGCCTTGGTCTTCCTCGCAATGACATGATTCCTTCAATCTTCTCCTTGTATTCGTTCTATCTTCCTTTCCTCTCCCCTAATTTTCACGTTTCTTTTGACCACTTCTCCTTTTCTCTACCACCCCTACCTTTTCGTTCATTCTGTATTTGTTTCTCTTCCTTTCTCTCCTCTTTTTCACACTTTCCTCGCCCCTCATAGTTTCTTTTTTTTCTCCGTTCTACTTCTTCTTTTGTCCTCTTTCCATTTCCTTCCATTTCACCCCCTACTCCCACCTCGTTCTCTCCTTATTTATCCTTTCCCATTTCCTGCTTTTCTTCGCTCTCTCATTTATTTCACTTCCATGTATCCCTCTTTACTATCTTTGTTGCTTCCTTCATTTTGCACATCTCTCTATTTCATCCCTTCACCCTCTACTCTGTCATTTTCCTCTTTTTGCCTTGTTTGTCCTTCATCATTCGCTTCTTCCCCTATCATCCCTCTCTCTTATTTCTACCTCTTTGATTATTTTTTTCCCCTCCCCTATCTCCCTTACTCTTCTCATAATCAACTCCCAATCCTATCCATTCCCTTTCCTCTTTCCCACACACCCTCACACCTAGCATTCAAGGCCGATTGAATCTTTTCTCCATTTGCGTCGTGCGATCATTCCAGTCTCTTCCACTCCATTATTATCCTCTTCTCTGCCGAATCCATTTCCTTTCTTTTCGAGAGTTCTTGTCGTATATTTCATTCTCGTCAGTCCTCTCGAGGGGGCATCACCACATCTATCCATAATCACATCTTCTCGTGAAATTTTTGTCTTAGAGGATACTATAACATCTGTCACTCACCACTTTCCATTTTTCCCAACAAACATTCGATCTACCTTTTAAAAAGTAGATTGAATTCTTCCCCCATACCATCTACTTTATTTGAAAGGACACTACTTTCATAGTACCCTTCCAAAGAGGGGCAAATGTAGACACCACAATTTCACATCTATCCTAAATCAATTAATTCCCCTTCCTCATTTCCCACAAAAATACACTTCGAATTAATCAAATATAATTTGATTAATTATCCATTTCAAAATCTAAAAATAATCTAATTCTCACCACATGTCATTATTCTCCATGTTTTTCCACTATTGAATTAAAAATTCAAATTCAAATCCTCACCCACCATTTGTGGTCCCCACTCACCTAAAATCCTCCACTTATGAATTAAAAAATAATTCAAATCCTCACCCATTCTTCGTGGTCCCCACTCACCTAATCTTGCCCACATTTTCAAACCACTCACATAATCTTGCCCACATTTTCAAACCACCCACTTAATCTTGCCCACATTTTCAAACCACTCACTTAATCTTGCCCACATTTTCAAACCATGATTACTTAAATTAATCTAAGCTAATCACTCCCTCAGGCTATAAATACAACCTTACCCCTCCCCTCTAAAGACACAGAGAATAAGCTTGCATGCCATATCTAAGTTCTTGCATCCTTTGAGAAAAGAACATCATTTTACCTCGTCCTAATGCCAAAATAGCCTCATAATCTTTTTTCCCATCTAGTGCAAAGTAAGAGGATCGTTGTTGCACGAAGGTCTTGCTCCGTCTTGAAGAAAAGCACCTACATATCACAAAATCAGGGCTCAATCCAAGTTTCCTAGCCCATT